>VYXC01008339.1:169196-307547 GCA_013397175.1 Platysteira castanea
CAGCAGTTTTGGGAGCACTGTGTGCCCCTGGGAGAGACCCACGCTGCAGCAGGTGAGGTTTGGCTGCTGCTCGTGCGAGAGGACCCACGCCGGGAAGTTCACGGAGAACTGTCTCCCGTGGGAGGGACCCCACGGCCTCACAGGGAAGGACTCTTCTCCCGGAGCAGTGGAAGGAAATCTCAGTGATGGACTGACCAAAAGCCCCCTGCCCTGCCTCCCCGCGCTGTCACTGGGAAAGGGCTGAGGGGTGGAAGGTATTCTAAGGGCTTATTTTACTTCTCATTATCCTCCTCTGATTCTGTTAGTAATAAATTCACTTTGCAACTTAAGTTGAACCTGTTTGACCCTTGAAGTGTTTCTCCTGGTCCTTATCTCACTCATGAAGTGTTTGTTAATTTTGTTTTTCCTTTTCCCTCCTCTGCCCAGCTGTGGCAGGGGAGGGTGAGCGAGCAGCTCTCCTGGGGGCCTGGCGTTGGGCCAGTGTCAAACCATGACAGCCCCATATCAGGAAGGAGGAGAGGAGGCCACACATTTGCTCCACTCCCCACATCTCCAGGCTCTCAGCCCCATCCAGGGAAGAGCCTTCTTCCACTGGCCACTGCATCCCCCCTCAGTTCGGAGCTTCACTTGCCTTCACTCAGTTCTCCAGGCCTACAGAAAGGTTTTCCCCCTCAAACTGAAGATCACAAAGCAGCACTGCACTCAGCAGACAATTTATGAAATTTCTCCTGGTGATATTGTCCCTTGGTGTTGACACACCATTAAGGGGAAGAAAGTAACACCATAATCCACCCTGTGCCTAAAGTCAACTCCTCTGTGCCTCTATACCCCTCTTCAATCGAAAGTGCATTTATGTCTTCTTCTCAGACCTTTAGAGTTTAATGGTTTAATGCTTGGCTCAGCCCAGAAAATTCCCAGTTTTGTCTTCCTCTGGGATATCGAGGCTAACCTGCATCTCAAATATTAACTCAAATGAAAAACACTAATAATTACACAGCTGAAAAACGACTCCATTTTCTATTAATATTTGTGATGATCAGTTTTTGTTTGAATACCAGAACTCAAGATTTATCACACCCAGCAATTTTCAAGCATATATAAAAGGTCAAATGTAGCAATGATGACAAGGTTGAGCAATATCCAAGAATGCATTTGTGAGATAACTCATTGGAATGGTTTGTATCTTCACTTCCCAGTATCTTTCAGTTGAACAAAGCCTCTCCAAAGTAGCTGTTTTCACCTTTCTGTGGCCTATCCTGATAATGCTGGATCTCACCAACCATAACTAGGTGTTTCAGCAGGTACTGGCTGAGTTTTGCATCAACAGCTCAATGGATTTTTGTCAGCACTCTGAGGCTTCTTGCTCTGTGAGAGTTACTGCACAAGACAAACCACAATTATCATGTGCATGTTCCTCACCTTCAAGATGTGCAAAACATCTCATTTTCCAGGACAGAGACATCACCTCTGGCTCAGGAAGCACCTGAGCACAAATCACTGGAAGATGGGGTAATCTGCTAAGAATTTGCTGCATGCCTGCTCTGTATTTACAGTCTTCCATTTCTAATGTCCTTGTGTTGTGTCCACACTGTTAGACAAATAGATGACTATGTTTCTTACTCCTAAAATGCAGTGCCTCCTGCTGCTCATTTGGGCCTGTTGAATTAATCTTTTCTCAAGAAAAGTCTTTTCAGTAACACTGAAGCGTAAAAAAAAGGAAAGTGAAAACAAGTAAAAACAAGCAGCAAAGCAAAAGGCTTTACTTTGCTTTTTTTTTGGTGTTATTTGTGTATGAACTGCTGATGTGAAACTGTTTAAATTTCCAAAGGAGAAGTTGAAGTGATAAAAATAACCCCTATTAGAAAAAAATAAAAAAAGAGAATTATAGATATGGCTACAAGGAAGAGAAGGATAAGTCAAAAAAAGCACACTAGTTGGACAGAGACTGGTTGAAAGGCTTTGGATTAACTCACCTGAGATACACAGGGACAGAAGAAAAAAAAGGACACAGTAAAATCCTTAACATGAGTACAGTAACAGGAGCAAAGCCCATTAATTCATATAATTTTTTATTTTCTAGTATTTTTTTGATCATCCATCTCTGCCAGGGATTATTGTTAGAGCTGAAAGTTTTGAGGCATTTATGTGGATATTAGGAACAATTTAAAATAACCGCTATGATGGTTAAAATTAAAGTAAACTTTCCCTTCACACTTTTCTTCCTGTCTCCAATATCTGTAGAAGAAAACAATCCCCATGTCTTAAAGCGTAAGTCAGCTTTCAGTGAAAGAGGATATGAGTTTCTCCTGGGGGTTTTGTGTGCTTTCCGTAGCAGAATGCGGTGCTGGAAGTATTTGACACAAGAGTGCCAGCAAGATGTCAGTTGGACACTCAAATCTAATACTGAAACACATCAGTTCCCAGATGTGACATTTATGCTGCCCACAATGCTCATCACCAGCAATGTCACTCCTCCAACGTCTGAGCCTGAGCTTCTACTTCTCATGCAGAACTTACACTACCTTCCTGTAAATTATCAACTAAAAAGCTTGTGTGTTTCTTAACTTGAAAGTAAGAAATTGCTGTGGATTATTTGCTCTGCTGTTCTTGAAAGTAGGAAATGTTTATGGTGTCTTTGAACAGAAATAGATCATGGCCCATTTTCCCAGCAAGTCAGTGGACTGCTTTATTTTATTTTTTTCCCATTATTAATAAACAAATTAGTAGAGGAAGTCACTCCTATAAGCAGCTCTCAGCATAAAAAGGAGAAACAGCCAAGGCTCCACTTGGTTACCCATCAGACTAATCATTTTTACTGACACACACAACATAGTGGGATTTGAAGCTGTACAGTTTGAAATTTGAACATAACCCATGTATTTTCAAGCAACATCATTTCAAATTTGAATATAATATATGAATATATAAACTTGACACTATGTAGTTTCAAAACTCTTTTTAGAAAAAAAAAGTGTTTTAAAGCTATCCTGGCAATCCAGCCTGAGCCCAACTCTATCCTAAAATATCATTCTTCCACTGGTGAAGCAGGTAACCCATCTCTTCACTAGTGCTGGTTAAAACATGTTATGGGGCATTTGTAGGCTGAAAGCAGCAAGACCCTGGGATTATTTATACAGCCTTATTATTTACTTCTATACTGCAGACATGAGATATAATGCAGATATAAGCAGTCTTATAAAGATATTAAAATAAAGATGATATTTGGTAGAAGACAGAAGTCATTAATCAATTGCCTTTCAGAGGGGAGAAGCTCAGTAATCTTTCCTGATGAGGGAAAGGTACTTGATTTACCTCATGATAACCCTGTTCGTAGATGTGAACTCTCAATGACTGTAGATTTTTAAATATCTATGTGCAGGTTTTTACACAAATCCACACATCCACTTCCCTCTTTCCACAATCTAGAAATCCCACAGTAGTACTAAATGTGCTAGTTTGCTAAAATGAGCAGCTGTGATATTACTAAGGGGAACTGTCATAATTCAGGTTTGACAAAGGTCTCAGTTTAAGAAAGTGATCCTTCCCTGATCTGGGTGTCCTAGTGCCATGTGTGACTGCACAGAAGAGAAGAATGTCTGGTGCGTGGGAGAGAAATATGTTGATAAAAGATCCTGATACTGGGTCCACGTTATTCAACACACATAGAAGTGGGTAAAACTACTGAGGTGTCATACATTGTAGGTAGGGGAAGTTCACAGGTGAAAAATAGACCCAAAATCCACCTGTACCAGGGGACTTTTTCTCCAGTCTCATGATTCAAAGGCTGTGAGTCATGACTTTGGGACTTTGGACCTAGCAAAGTTTCTCAGTCCTCCCTGAGAGCATCAGCTGTTGCAGGGCAGATTTACTCCCTGGTACCTACCAGCTTGTGTGGAAAAGATCCCAGAGCCAGAGGAATGGTTCCATGGCCAGGAGAAGCATCAGGAAGCCCAGAAAAGCTGTCATAGATTTGAGGCTAAACTATAAAACCTGTCAAGTCAAAAGGCTGAAGAAAGTGTAGGTGATGGAGCAGCGGCAGTGAAAGTAAGCAGCTGAGAGTGGCTCTGCTTCACACCCTCTTCTTCACACCTGAAACCATCAAGCACTCGAGCTCAGTGACACCCTAAAGCTATTGCAGCTTAATTGGTGGCCTTGGCAGTGGGGGCTAATTGCATATGGCTTCTGTTAAACAAATGGCTTAATTGGAAACCCAACTGACTAAACTTTCTTACTGGCTCATGCTGGAACTACAAAGTTTTAGAAGAGGATGAGAAGGGTGATTCCCATTTCTCTCTCCTGCATCAGGGTGCTCATGGATGCTGAAGCACAGCCAAATGCCAGCAGACTTAGCACTAAGCGCTTATAGGTGGCTGGATACTGTGCTGGATTCCCAAAAGAGCAGGCCGGGATGTTGGAGAACAGGCTGGGATACTGGGGAACAGGCTGTTTTAAAACAGTGAGGAGGTCTGGCTGTGCTGACACTCTGTTAGAGGCGAATGTGTCTAAATGTCAGATTTAAGGAAAATCTGACTTCAGGCAGCTGAACAAAGAAGCCCCAAGACCTATGTCCAAATCCACGGGTGTAGCCCTTAAAAAGGGGTGCTCTATTTTCCTTTAGATTTTAGGATTTCCTCAGCAGCTACTTAAGGATATCTTCCTCCTTATTCCTGGCCTCCAGGCCTTCCAGCAGGAGACTCCTGGCAAACCTGTGGCACCTGCAGTTAGAAACACAGCAAGAGCCACAGAAAGGCCCAGCCTAGAGCCATGTCCACCCCAAACTACTGTGACTCAGTCATCTCTGAGGTGGCAACTCTTCAGCTGGAGTTGCTGGAGATTTCTGGACTGAGTTCATACATCTCACCCTTCAGTGAACACCAGCACGTGTTCATGTGTGACAGCTGGACGAATGGATGGCATTAAGAAAGGTCTTCAAGTCCTGAGCAAGCAGAGGACAACCACAGCCATGCTGTGGCCAAGAGAAAGACTTGTTCCTGCTAGGAGGAGCATCATTTGCAGACCTGTGGAGGTGGGACCTCATCACCTCCACGGCAGGCAAGATGGTCAGCCTGGGAGTGGCATGGCCAGGCCTATGGCTTGTGGCATCCCTTAGCTGGCCCCTCTGTGCTCCTATGGGGCTTCTGTTGCTGCCACACAAGAAAAGGGCAGTGTTGTAGCAGAGTCAATGTGAGTTTTAGTGACCATTCACTTACCCTACCTTGTGGTAAGTGGCTTTGCTTAATTAAAGTTGTCTGTGGATGGTGGCTGGCCAGTGGCTCTGCTTGTTTCCCATGTCTTGGTTTGTTTTTGTTAGTGATCAAGGCTCATGTCTGACCACAGTGTGGTCCTGTGTGCTGTTGGCCTATCAGTGCTGAGCTCTGCCCAGGCTGTCCTTCATCGCCGGCCTGGTCACCTCCTGCAGCCTCTCGTCACCTGGCTCTGTCTTTCCCTGTCTGTGGTCTCTGTACTGCCACAGTTCATTCCTGCCTTTCACCATCCTGCTGCTGCTTTTCCTCCCTCTGTCCCGAGGCAGAGGTTTTCAAACCACTGCTGTCCCAGGACATTCACAAATGGTAAATCATACCTCTTCTGTTGCTCAAGCTCCTGGAAGTCAGAGGATGCTGGATCAGAGGCAAGTGTCCAGTGCCACCAGGCAGTGACACTTGCAGAGAATATTTATTCATAAGCAAACACATCTGATCAAACTCTCAAATTCGCCAGCCTTCCCCCTTCCTGCACTGACACCTTCACTGCAGTCATTACAGTCACAGGGATCACAGGCTCTTTCTGCATCCCCACAATCCGTTTGTTTCTTTCTTTCCTCTGAAATCCCCCAGTCAGAGCACGGGTTAACTGTGCTGCAAAGAGTGAGCACACATAGGATGGTTTCTCTTTGCCAGGAGCAGGAAAATGCAAAGATAGTGTTGAGTTTTGACCTTGTGACAGCAGATGGACTCTCCCTGATGGGGGTCTTGGCAGTGCCCTTGTGGGTCTGTACGGAAACTGCTGTGACGTGGGAGCTGCACTGCTGTGGTGGTCTCATCAGTACTAAAGATGTTGCAGGGGAAAAACAGAGCAAAGAGTTGCCCAAAATAATTTCATGATCCGTCAGACTTGGGCTCACTGACATAACGGCTGTTACTTAGAAGTCTAGCTAGTTTCATCTCAAAACTGTTTTACTTTTGTCTAAAGTGGATGTGTCTCAGCAAGTAGGCTTTGTAAAGCATTGTCAAAACCACAGTGCTGTCTTTATTTGAAACAATTCTATTTTTAACAGAATGCCTAAAAATGGTATTGAACAATGCTCTGAACTTTGACACAAAAGTTTCCTCCTTCTCCATTTACCATGAAACAAGATTTCGTTGCTCCTTTTCATCCTACGATTTGCTCTGAACTAATTGGAGAACTTCCATTTTCCTTTTTGACATCTGGGTCACTTCCTGTAGCTACCTGCTCCCATACCTGCAGCAGGGCTTTCCCCGTAGGACTTTAGTGATACCAACAAGAACTGTGATGCTCAAAGATTCCTCTTTGCATGTGCACACATCTCTGACATCTCTGTAAGCCCACTCACTCCTGCTAAATCTGTGGTGTTTTGTCTGAATCCTCATCTCTGATCTCTTCTGGTTTTTTATACATCTACCAAAATGAGCATCTCATTCTTTTTGGGACAGTCAGGGTCTACCCTGGAAGTTATTAATGTAAAAATCCCAGTTAGCAGATATTTCCCAAAGTGTCCTGACACTTGACAGCAGTGCTACTTGTGTGATCACGGTGAGGCTGTAAGATCAAGGTCTCCCCAAGAGGCTTGGGAAATGCTGAACCTGAAAGAGCTGTCTGCACTTCCAGGCACAAATCTGAACAGAGAGGGTGCCCAATTCAAACTCTGAGACTTCTTTATGGTATCCTGTGTACAGAACTTCGGCAAACATCTCAGAAAAAAATCAGTCTTGCCCGTTACACACTAAAGAGCAGAATAAGTGGGTGGGGTGTTTTTTTGGTTTTTTTTTTTGTTTGTTTTTGTTTTTGTTTCCCCCCTACACCTCTCTTCCCCAAAATGAACTTACTGGAAGTTAAAGAGCTGCTGGTTTAGAGGCAGCAGCAGATCTAAATGGGATTATGAGAAGGACAGGTTTAAAATAAACCCAGGTGCTCTTTGGTCATTGGCAAAGTAGTAAACTCCAAAAATATTTGACCAAAAAAAAGAAGTTAATTCTAACTACAGTTAGCTTCCACATTCCTGAGTGCCAGAGAGCAGCAGTGCTGATGAATAAAAGGTGGAGGAAAAGAAGGAATGTAGTGTATCCAATTAGTTACTATAGACCAGCAGGTAAACTTGACAGTTAAATGCCTGCCTTGCTTTTCCAGCAGAGTAAGGATGAGAGGAAAGGCTGGATGTGAATTCTCCTCAAAAGAATCCCAGCATTCATATTTCTATTATAATTCTGTATTCATGCCTCATGCACTGCAATAATAGCTAAAGCTAACCTCAAAGCAACCTCTATTCTGCCAAAATCCTTCAATCCTAATAATCATCTATCCCTGACTGGAACTAAAATTGATTTCTAAGAGAAATATGTTTCTTATAGGAAAGGGAATTTGTAAGGAAGACAGGTAGGAAGGACTGCATCAACTGCAATTAATTAATACAGACACAGCAACTTTATCAATCACAAGGAGATTTAGACCATGGTGAAGCGTCAACACATTCTGCAGTTCTTGAGCACGAACACCCGGCACGGAGAAACGGAGACCAAAACAGAACAAAGGAAAACGTTGCTAAATAGAAGCAATGCCTTGACTCAGAGATGGAACACTTACCATTTTTTTTTTCCTTTTTTCCCCGTGGTTTTTGCAGAGGAGACGGTGGAGTGCTCCAGCTCGTGACGTGCTCGGAGGCTGCTCTAACAGGAGTGCAGGAAGTAGCTGAGGATACCACGTGCAGCCCGAAGTGCTGGGAGCTGAGAGAAGTTCTGTGGGTGCAGCTTCATCCGACTGCCCAAGTGTGTCACTTTCAGTTGGGTGTGCACAGGAAGCAGTGGCTGCTTTCAGTGCCAGCAGAGCCCCGAGGAGGAGAAGCAACCCTAAAAAATAACGTGTTTGCTGTCAATTTTGTCGCTTGTACAGCGGTGGGAGGTTGCTTTTGTGACTGCCGGCCCTTGTTTGGGCTCCTGTTCTGGGCGGGCACCTCAGTCACTGTGCAAACGTGTCCCGGAGGGACAAGGCACCAATGAGCTGCCATAAGCCCTATGGCTCCTCAGGCTTATTCCGTATTTCTGCAGTGGAGGTGATTCCCACTCTGGGCGCGACACCTGAATATGTGTGAATTGGCTGGGTGTTGAAGAATGGGGAGCAGTATTAGAGCCCAATAAAGGGAGTGGTGATAAGAGGGAGAGCCTATTCTGGTGCCAGTTAGGATAGAGAAGGCTGAGAATGCTAAAGAAGATTAGATGTGGTTTGAGCACCTTCTAGAAGAAAAAGAATTCAGTTGCAGTAGTTCCTTAATAGCAAAGAGCATTGATAAGAAGGAGCACATGATCTTTACCAAGTGTCCTAGTTCGGGCTTTATGTGAGGGAGGAAAACGATCCCGATGTTATCTTGCAAGACTAGACTTTGTTTGTGAGACCTGTTCCATGTGTTTTTGCAGATGCAGTGTTTCACTCAGTGAAAGTCAGTTATGACCAGATTTATTAAGTTTTCAGGTAACTTCTCCATCAACTTCTACCAATTCCACTTGCGGTGAGGTGCTTACAGGACTCCATGAGGGTCTGTCAGTGCTTGCAGGCTGCTGAGGGCTAAGGTGGAACAGGATGGAACTGGGTGGCAACCTGAGGCAAGCAGAGAACTGAATTTAGTTTTGGTATCTGTACTGAAAGTGAAACATTTATTCAGAAAATTAAATAAATGCTTGGTATGTACTTTAATTCTGATGTGAAAAAGTTACTTTGGGTCTGTTCTGCTGCAGAAGGTTTCTGGGGATGGGTCTTTCTGTAAAGAGCAATTTATTCTCATGAACCAGAAGGAATTGGGAAGGAAGAGGCTGAAGCTGGTTCCCATCTGTGGAGGAGAATAGGTGAAATTTCTGTCTGTACCAGCTCAGCCTGACTGGACATAGTGCTGGAACCAGTCTGTGCACTGCCTCAAACACATGATTTCATCTTGGTCCTTCTCAGTGTAGAAATCAAACCCAAAGGAAAACACAAAGAATGAAGGAATCATGTTTCTGAGATGACTAGAGCTGATTTCTCTTTGTAGATGACCACTCTTCATTCAGAACTGTGGAACAGAAAAGAGCAGAGTGCTCTCAGACCTGAAGAACTGGAGTTTTCACAGAAACCAGTGGGCTGCTGTGTGGTATTTGTGATGTACCAGTTCACAGTTCCCATTTGGCTGCAATCAGCTGTGGGGTCAAATACCTGCCTGATTATGCTCTCCCTGATGCTGGGTTTAGGATGGTCAGAGACACATTTGCATTTTCCAGCTACATTTTATGATGAAACTTTGAAAATTGTATGGTCCTCCATAGAGAAATGAAAGATGACACATCTCTGGCCCTTGATCTTCCAGTCGGACTTGAAAAATATTAGTATTTATGTTCTTTGTGCTTCTCTCAGTAGTGCAGCCCGAACTGACATCACCCACAACCATTTCCCTACAAGATGAAGACTGATCTGAGATTTCATGTTGGAAGATGCTTTCAAGAACTTTTGACAAGATCTTCTGTGACTGAGATGAGCACAGAGCTAGACCTTCTGTGGGCAGCAAAACCAAACCAAACATTTCAAGTAAGTTTACTCTGTTTTCGATAGAGGTAATACAAGCAGTACAGCAATATAAATTTTGGCCTGAGCTGTATTGTTCTGATGTCTTACCCAGGCAGTAAAAAAAGATCAGATGAAGAGCCATTTAAAACAGAGTGCAGAAACTCTCTGGCCAAATTCAATTGAAGTAAATGGAAATGTTTCTTTTCACCTCAATGAGTTTAGATTGGGTATTTTGAGAATATTTCTTTCTACCATTTAATTTCTGGGTGCTATTTAGCTAGTTGGCTTTAAGGTAGCATGTTAAAGAAATTAAGCTGCATATGAGAGTCTTCTATGCACTCTTTGTCATTTTACTACTGGGGTACAGTGACTGTCCAAAGAATAAGAGAGGAAAGGGTCCAGCCTTGTTTTAACTCAGTTCTGCATAACACAGATTTTTTTTCACAGGATTTTCACAGCACTGTGATAGAGAAATTGCTTGTGCACCACTGACCAGTGAACAGAAATAACTTTGGAAGACTTATGGGGCCCAATGAATTTGAAAGACTTTTAGATTGAGTTTTTCACTCCCCTTTTCTTTCATTTGGAAATTATCAAGAGAAAAGCTGGCAGGATATTTCTCTGTTCCACTGCATATGAAAATGCTCTGTATTAACATTTTCTTCCCATGGTCATGACCGACAAGAACCTATAAATGGAGGAAATGTCAGAACATCTGCCTCTCCTTCCTCCACCTGCCACTGAATGCAGTCATGGTCATATAATGCAAAAGATTACCCAGGAAGACAATTTTGTACAGTCGTGCATCTTCTTTGTAGGTAACTGAAGTTCATTTTTCTTGGAAAATGGCAGAATATGGCTTTAAATTTGCAGCATGGGAAGTGAGGAAATGAAAACAGTGTCTTGAAATACAGGCCTTGGTAGGAAACAGCCAAATGTCTGTCTCTTCTCCTCTTATTAGGCAGTGCACTGAATGGGGACAGAGCTGCAGACCTGTCTGGGAAGTGCAGCATGTACAGGATGGCAAAAAGGACTTTCTTAATTGTAAGCAAGGCAGGAAAGTGCCCAAGAGTCTCCCTAGGACAGCAGTGGCCAGGGGCTAGGAAGCACTGAGGACTGAATTCTGCTCTAGGCTCCTGTGGCCAAAGCACTGTATGAGTGCCCCTGCACTGGTATGATACACACTGTGCCTAGCAAGGAATCTCAGTAGCTTGTGGCTCAAACTTGGGTTGTCTGTGACAGTGGCTATGATGTTCTTGGTCTGGGACAGGGACAAAAGCTGGCCACAGTGCTTTTTTCCAGTCTGTATCAAGATCAACCACAGGTTGGGTCCCTCAAGCCAGAATGTCTTAAACTGCTGAAATGGAAGCTCTCAGCTTCTTCCCAACCACTTCTTACTTGCAGTCTTCCCCTTACATTTGACGTGTGTACACGTGCCACCCAGCAGCCGGGTCAGCTGAATGGCAAAACCATTGAGCTGAGCCCAGCACAGAGCTCACAGGGATTTCGGGCTGACCATACACACCCAATCCATAGCATGTAGCCTTCAGGGAATGCAGAAATCTTCCAGTCTTCTGCTGGAAATGAAAAGTGGGACTGTCAGTTGTTAAGAGTTTTGATTCAGTGGCTTTCCTACATGTGGTGGGTGGGATGACACAGTCAGATTCCTGCTGCTTGGTCAGGCTGCATAAGTGCTTGCAATGTCATGTCTGTATTGGAAAGCCCTCCTGCTTTAAGTTTGCCTGTTTTTGTGAGTGGTGTGTAGAAATTTGGCTGTTATCCTTTTTCCCTGGTGCAGTGATGTACTGTGTGCTTCGGGGTGGAAATACAGTAAGTTGAATATGTGACTGATCATGCCCTCATCAAGGAAAGGTCTCTCAGCCTGAAGAGAAAAGCCCTATCATGTTTGACAGTCCTACCCCATCACACACTGGGATTACCATGGTCCCTGTCAGGAGCTCGCTGGCAGAGTGCAGCTGGTTGTCACACAGAGCTTCTGAGAGACCCTTGACACCAGTGACTTCTCTGGGCAACAACAGCTTTGTCCTCTGCGTGGTCAGAGTGGAGAGCTGCCAGTCTGTACCCTGGGGTCCTTGGGACAAGGTGGGGTTATATCTAACAGCTTCTTTGGGACATCCTGCTGCCAGTGGCACCGCCAAAGCTGAGACAGGAGTGTGCTGCTGCAGCGCAGGGAATTTGGCTCCATGCTTTGAACTCAGTCTCTGAACACGTGTGTCCCCAAGCATCCCAGCACATCCACTTTGTCCTTTCATTCAGCTCCAGCTGTCGGAATAAAAGGCAACTGAAAACATAAATATAATTGGTTAGCAGACACCCATCACTACCTGCCACACTGCAGGCTCAGCTCTGCTGCTCACATGGCACGTGCGGCCTTGTGACAGATGCGTCTGGCTTTCTGTTCTTACGCAAACACCTCCTTGTACTAGGAAACTCTAGCACCCGCAGGGGTAGAAAGGTTGCAGTTGTTAGTGCATGGGGAGGAAAAGGGTGCGGTTCAAAGAACACTCATTTAGAATTTTTTACAAACTCAAAGCAGCAGCAGTGCTGGGCCAAGACCAGAAGTCAGTTTAACCCTCACAGACTCTGAGAGAAGTTCAAGCTGTTTTTTCATCTTGTGTAAACAGCTAATGTGGCTACCCAGCGCTCTGTGCTACTGCAGGGCTCATATTTTTGAATATTAAAGCTCAGGTTAATTCAAAAACTGTGTCAACTGTGGAAACAAAGTCATAAAATTCATCCTGCCATTCGGAATCCCAAGGGAGCAGAGTGGCTGAAGGACAAGGAACTGACATACACAGAAGTGCCTTGGACAAACCTGGGGGCCAAATAAACCAAATCCCACTCAAACACTCTGCTATAAGTCCAAATATTTTTTCTGCTGCCATTGTTTTCCCCTTAGCCTCTATCAGTTTGCTCTGCAGCCAGCAGGGACCCAGCTGATGCAGCAGAGATTCAAAAGGGCTTTGGTGTTTACATTGCATCAGCTCCTCCTGCTGTGATCAGGGACCCTCACTGCCAGCTCTCCATGGCAAAGATCCCAGCAGTCCACCTTGCAGAGCTGGACCGAGGCCCCAGAGGTGGGTGGCTTTAGGAAGCTGGTACCCTGCTAGGGGAGGATGTCACAGAGCTGGCAGGCGCCCGTGGGTGACCCTGGGCATGTCTGCGCTGGGGCTCAGTGCTGAGGGGCACCTTAGAGAAATGCCGCAGACAGGAAAGCAGGAAATGTTTTGCAGAACAGAGATAACATAGAAAATAATGCTCTGTAAATGGTTTGATTTACTGATTTACACATACAGGGGCTGCCATGTAAAGCACACAGGAAAAGGAAAAGGAATGGGGAGGGGGGGAGGAAAAGGCAAGAGGACAACAAAACAGGCTGGCAGGTTTCATGGGGAACAGGACTTCATGTCCAGGGTTTTCTCCTGAGCATGGTGTGTTGTGGAGGTCTGCAATCACACATGGACACTCAGGATTGTGAGCCCTTTGGTTCAAAAGGATGTCTCTGTTCATCAAAATGGGCAACCTGCATCATCTTGGGGTTCTTCTGCACTGAGAATGCCCTGATGAATATGGCTGGAATCACCCTGGGCATGCCAGACCTTATCTAGAGCAAACCAGTCCCTGCCACTGATCTGAACTTCAGCTGTATGATGGAGGAGTCACAGTGGGTGGAGTTGTGAGCCCTGTGCTCCGTTGCTCAGATTTTCTCAAAAAAAGAAGACTTCAGAGGTCTCTCTGACTTCCTGTGGGTGAACCCTCCCATGGCATGAGCCTCAGCAAGCAGTGGGATCCACACCTCCTGCCAGCAGCAGGTCTCTCTGCAGAACCTCTGTGCACAACTGGTTTTTGTGAGCCTTTGCCAGACTTTTTGTGGTCCACCTGACTGCACCTCAGTGGGGGAGGTCACAGAGCTGGGCAGGCTCTACAACCACTTGTTTCTCATTTGGTCCACATCCTTTGTGTCACTGACCACCAGGGGGGAAACTGAGGCTCATATGTGGGTGGTGAGCTGGGTGATGATTCCGCTCTGCAGTGGCCAGGCCATGGAACCACCTCAACCATGCAGCTGGATGGTTACCTCTGATATCTTTTTTGAGGCATCTCCTCTGAATCTCGAGGGGTGCTGGAATCATAGAATAGAATCATTTAGGCTGGAAAAATCCTTTAGGATCATCCAGACCAAACATTAACCTAGCACGGTCAAGTCCACCACTAATTCATGTCCGTAGGCACCACATCTTCACAAACTTAATGCTTTGGGAAAAGGAAAATGCCTGATGAAGGTATGACATTCAGACTTCAATTAAACTCAAAGATTTAGTGGGACACGTATTTTGAGATATTTGCTCCACTTTTTCTCAGATAAATTCCCTGATACAGTCTGAAAAATGAAGTATTGTCTTTCTTGAGGTTTCTAGGTATGTATACCCCCCATGGAGAAAAAAAATTCAAGCTTTCCCCCCTCCTTTCCCACCAGTTTTTCAGATCCTCTTACTCCATCATAAAGACGGAACAGACAACAGAAAAATCTATTGGAAATCACCCTTAAAAACACTGACTTTTGAGCTCTGGCACAATTTTTTTCAGTATGAATATATCTTCCTATAAATTGGTCTTCCTATAGACACCTGGGATTTTGTTCTGTGTTCAGCAGTTTGCTTTCACTTAAACAATGAATTTACAGTTGTGTTTTCCAAGCACGATGCCCATGCCCTCCTTGGTGCTGGGACTGTACTTTTGGAAGATTAATTTATGAAGCAACCATATAAATTGGAAAGAATTTTCCACATTAAAAAACATCCCTTCCATCATCTTTTCTCCTGACACTTGCAGCTTCAGTCATTTTGTAAACAGAATTACTCGTGGAAAGACAGATGGTGAAGCTTCACCTGGTGCTGGGGTGGCACAGGCACATTTTAACACGTGACAGTGGGGATGGAAAGTCTGTCTGTCTGTCTGTCTGTCTGTGGTGCGTGAGAGTGATACCTGTGGTAGCTTTTCTGGAGTGAGTTTGCAGAGTGGAAGCAGGTGGACCTTGACACCACAATGCTCTGTGCACTCCAGGCTGCCCAGATGTGGGATGTTTTTGCATGAAACCTCTGCACAGCCAAACCTGCAGGTTTCAACATTTTAAGAAATGCAAATATTTTGTAATTCTCTGCCAGCCTTGGTAGCATGTGCTGTCAGATAATGGGGAAAAAACAGATACAGCTCAGTTCTGGGCTCTTTTTGTGGTCTCTTCATTAATCTCATCTCTGTCTGAGGTTTAGTTTTCTCTGTTTAGAAGATGGCTGTGAATTCTTTTAAAGACTTCCTTCGCAGGTATTTTGAGCTGAAGTGGCAAAAAGATACTGTAAGAGACCCAGCTGTTATCACAAATTTTAAAAAATCCCAAACGATAGATATCTACTTATAATGAGACATGGAAATCCCAAAATTTTCCAGAACAAATGCCAGTGCTCCCATTGACCTGACTGAGTGAAAGTGTCCTGGTGTGCTGTGCCAATGTCACTGCTCAGGTCCCAGGCAAACAGGATCACTGGCAGGAGACAGGCAGGCTGCAGGCCAGCTGCATCCTGGAGCTGCAGCTTGTGGAATACGCACAGCAAATGCATGGGTGAAAATAAAGGGTGTCTTGTTATAAGACAAAAGGAAAACAAAAATACAAGCAGACCAATAAAATATGTCTCCCATTCCTCTGCAGAGGCGCTTTCCTGTCTGATCAGCTTGGGTGATGTCCTGGTACTTTCAGGATCAGGAAGAAAGTGCTATGAGGACAGAAGAAAGAAGATGGTCTAGAAAGAATGCAGTGTCTTTTCTCTGCTTGGTTTCAAGATGATTGGGATGCCTAGCTGTCGGTGAGGGCTCTGGGCAATGATAAACAAGCTCATGTCTTCTGCAGAGAGATGGACATAAATGTCTGCAGGTAGCTGCAGGAGCAGCCACTGGTATCCTACACCCAGTTTTGGGTGCCCTGGAGAAATCTGACATTGCACAGCCGGGCAGTCCCATTTGCTCAGGACTTTAAATACCAGGAAAACAAGTTGCTTCAAGCCCCATCCAACCTGGCCTTGAACACTCCTAGGGATAGGACAGCTCTAGACAACCTGTGCCAGGGCCTCAGCACCCTCACAGCAAAGAATTTCTCCTCAGTATCTAAACCTGCCCTCTTTCAGTTTGAATCCATTATCCCTTGTCCTGTCACTCCATGCCCTTGTACAAAGTCTCTCTACAGCTCTCTTGTAGCCCCTTTAGGCACTGGAAGGTCTCCCTGGAACCTTCTTTACTCCAGGCTGAACATCTCCAACTTTCTTGAGTCTGTTCTCATAGCAGAGATGCTCCAGCACCATGAGCATCTTCATGGCCTCCTCTGGGCCCACTCTGACAGATCCACATCTTTCTGATGTTGGGACACCCAGAGGCAGATGGCCAGCAGCACTGCAGGTGGGGTCTCACCGGAGTGGAGCAGAGGGACAGAGTCCCCTCCCTTGACTTGCTGCTGAGGACATGGTTGGCTTTCAGCACCCCCACGTCCTTCTCAGCAGGTCTGCTCTTAATCCATCCGGCTTCTGTCTGCTGGCTGCTGGAAGGACAGCCAGGGATATGTCAGCTAATCCTTTTGCTTTGAAATTTTACTTTAAAAAATAGTTAATAAAATGGACTCAGTGGATACCAGGCCTCTTTCCCTAAAAAGCTTCTTAGCAATCCAAACAGGAGGAGAGAATGAAAGCTAGCATACTATTTATAAAAAGGACATCTTCTGGTGTTCCCTGTTACTGTTCTATGGTTCCTCTATAGTGGTTTGTTGTAAAAAAATTATGAACCTGTCATGGTAATCTAAGATTTGTGCCCCTTTACGTAGCAACAATATTTTCTGTTAGGACACCGTCTTCTATCTCCTTCTAGAGGGGGTCTTAGTAGAAGCATCAGTAGGACAACAAAACAATAAATAATCTGTTATGATGTCTAAATCCTTTTGAAAAATGGCAACAGCATGCTGGTATTTGCTCTTCAAAGTATTATCCATTATTTGGGAATGAAGGAGCAACCTCTTGTAGTTAAATGACTTATCAAGCTCAATCACAAAATCAAATGAAAAGCTATATTCAAATCCAACCTAATTTATAAAGTGAATTATTACTTTATTGAATAAGAAATTTAAATAGTCTAAAATGAAAAATCAGATTCTATTAGCTCTTGATCTTTCTGTGGTAACCACCAGATTACAAGTAGTCCCTAATTCTATGTCTGCTACTGAATTTCAATTCACTTTATTTTAGCATATTTGAAGGGACTTTGTTTATGGTATAACTGATGGGAAATTCCAGACGGAAAGGAGGAGTTAGTACATACAGAGACGGACTCTGAGCTTTTCTTCTAAGCCTTGGTTTTCTTCTGAGAAGGAAAAAACAAAACAACAACACCCTTTTACCAGTGCTTTTTCATCTGACTGTGTGGGTGGTATGTTGAAATAATAGTTTGGTGGAGATTAAAGAAAAATGTGACTGCTATGTAGCTGCTATCAGAAGGGGGAATCCCAGCTCTTTAAAGAGTGTGCACAACTAGATGTGAGCAGTGTTATTACAGGGTTCAAAAGAAAAACCAGCCCAAACAATGCCCTTCTCACCAAACCTCTCCTGGATTTCCAGCACGTGTAGCAGCGGACCAGATCTGTGACTGGGAGATCTCTGCCAGCATGTGGCTGCTGAGTCTGGGCTCTGTTGGGTCTGCAGAGGCCCTGCTGGGTGAAAGCATCTCCTGCAGAGATGGGCAGCCTTGCTCTGGAGATGCAAAGGATGGAGACCCCACCAGTCCCCTGATGTGTTTGGTGTTTTGTCCCGGTTATCAAGGAGCACTGGTGAAAACTCTTCTTTCTTCCAGGCTGGACCCAGCAGAAGCCAGTGTGTTGTTGATGTAAAAGGAGTGCACCTGCTTAATAAATAAGGACTACACCTATTTCAACCTTCTCACCTAAAGCACAGCTGTCTTTAGTTCCTGATGTTTTCTTCCAGGTAAATTCAAGGTACAAGAAAAGGCATAACTCCCGGAAGCCATTCTTAGCAGAATGGCAGGCACTTATCATGACCCCTCCTTTTCTAGCCCACATTTAACCCACAGTCTGTTTCCTCTCCTTAGCAATCACACTTTTTTATCATCTGTGGTCCCTAGATACCTACAGATGAGTCTTCCTACGTGCCGGTGCTGAGCACCTCAGGAGTCTCACTTTAGTGCCTGGTAAAACTATGGAGACAAATCTGGGAATTATTGAAAAACACTTGGAAGACAAGGCAGTCACTGGTCACAGCCAGCACAGGTTCATGAGGAGAAAGTCCTGCTTGAATAACTCGATTTCCTTTTATGACAAGGTAACCAGTCATAATAATAACCCTTGATCGAGGGAAGCCAGTTGATGTAATAATTTTGGGTTCCAGTAAAGCTTTTGACACTGTCTCTTACAGGATCCTCCTGGACAACATCTCCAGCAAACAGCTGGATAAATACATATCTATGATTCCATGACTTCCCAGCTGGTGTCAGGTCTCTGTGGGTTCATCTGGGTTGCTCTGGAGAAAGGGCATGATGAGAAGAGGAGGGGTGGAAGAGGGTGAGGACTGTACCTCTCCCACCAAAAGCAGGCCAATTATATGGAAAATACATCTGTGTTTCAGAAGGGAAGCAATTGGGGAACTCACTGTGGCTGGGGAACTCAGCTCTCAGAAGGAAGTCCCAGTCCCTGGTGCTGAAGCTATTTTTGTCTTCTAACAGACTACTAGAATGGATCAAATGGAAAAACAGCCCTGACAGCCGGGTCTGAAACACGCCTGCTGCCCATGTACCCTGCCAAAGGTCATGCTCAAGGCCAGACCTGTGCTGGCACAGTTCGAAGCTTGTGGTGATAGTTAGGAACTCAAGAAGAAAGTGGTGTTTCGTGAAAATATTTGTACAATTAGTCTACATATTGTACATTAGTCTACTAATTTGTACAATTAGTCTAACGTGATGGGTTAAGCAAATAAAAGACCAAAGAGCAGAGTGAGTCCTGAAGCTCACACAGGGTGGTGTTTGCTCTGGCCTTTGCAGGTGGCTATTGCAGGTGGTTCATGGTTTCCTCTTTTCAGATTCCTTTGAAGAGCTCACACATGCAAAGTGTGCAGGCAACAGAAGGCAGCAAGAGTGGCTTTCCTGGGGAACCAAAGATTTGCCCAGGTAGAAGTCCAGTCTCCAGTGGTGGCTCAAAGCAGCCCCTAGGGAAAAGCAGTGTAATGGGGGCAGGTCACAGTGTCCTCTCCCCAAAGCTGCTCCCTCACTCCACGAGTCTGCACCTCAGGGACTGTTTCAGCAGTGATCTTTCTACAGCTATGCATGAGCATGGAAATAATTTCCCTACAGCTCTGCCTATATCTAACACCAGAGACACACTCACAGTTGCTTTATTTCCTTTTCTGATAGTGCTGTACTGGCACCCTGTGCTGTGGTATTCATCAGTATTTGCAATCTCTCACTTCTCCAGCTCTCACATCAGTTATGGGATAACTTTTAGTGTTTTACATGACATAGCCTGTTTCCCTGGTACAGCATCTGATGCCTTGGAAAACCCTGAATCTGCCATGTCTGGGCCAGGCTCATCAAAACTGGAACTCAGTTTGGCAAATAAATCTTGTTCTTTGAAAGATGCTGACTAGCATTTATTTTTCACTTCTGTTTGACTGTACTTACCCAGTTCATCCTCTTTAACCATTTGGAGTATTGATACACTATGAGCACTTCTTCAAATGGAAGTGGGAGAGATCATGTCATCTCTTTTGGGAATGCTAATTAGCCATAGTGCTTCTTTTAAATATTTTTTCCCTAGCAGATCTTGCTTTTGAGCCTCATAATGTTACTGAGCAAAAATGTCCATCAGCAACCCCGTGTTACATATGTACATAGTCTTACTTCTTTCTGAAAACAGACAAATATCTATTTAATACTTTTTTTTTTACATTACCATTCATTTTACTACCTCTCTCTAGTGATATTCCTGTGCTATTTTTAAGCTACTTTTGTTCTTAGTAGATGAAAAAATACTTTCTTTGCTCTGTTCCAAGGTGTTTCTGTACGGTTCTAATTTCACTTACTAATTTCTTCCACTTAGTTACTTCTATTTTATGTTAACTGGCAGCTGTTTCCCCCTTTCACAGCTATGATTGCTTTCCAGTTTCATATTGATTCCTTCACTTTACTGCTGAACCAGGATAAGATTTTTCAGCATGATCTGTTTGCACTGTTGGCTTGGAAATCCCGACTTTTTGATCATCTGATAAACCCTTCATCAAGGGGCTGAACTTTCATTTGGGTTTTTCTACCCACATTTTGTCTAGCAATGACCCTGGGGAGTAATTTTCCTTTGAGCTAGAGAATTTACCTTTTTAATGCTGAGTGTTTAGGGCAGACAAATAATCAGGTCACAATCAGGTCACAATGATGCCTGGCATTCAGAGGTCAGCAAACTTTCTGCCCAGTGCTTGGTTCACCATGGTATGTTGTAATGAGCACTCTCACCATGGGTGTGACCCTCATGGCTTAGAGAATTCACCTGTACCACCCAAATGCTACTTTTCTATTGGCTGCTTACACCTCTAGCATGTGTCTCCCATGTGAAGCTCTCGATGCATACAGAACTCTTCTCTCCATGTATTGGATGAGGGTAAAATGAATAATGGGTTTAAAGAACAATCGCCCTGCTTTTTGACTCTGTGACTTTGTCTGGTGATCTGTAGCAGATAATTCTGCAGATACTCTCCCTGTTCTGCTGAGCATCTTGTAAATCTGACTTTGCAACTCACAGGTCCACAGTGGTGCTAAATGGAACCACCCCCAGTCTGCCCTTCCTAATCAACAGTTTTATTTCAGTATCAGGACTGTCATCTCGCCAGGGTTCTGTGACATCAGCTGCATCAAAATCCACCACAAATAACTTTCTGTTCATCTCATTTCTTACCGGCCCTTCTAGCACCTATATAATTGACCACAAGTTCTCTTTTCTCATCATTCAGTCCTTCCATCATTCAGCCAGCAAGCTGCTGTCTGCCTGTGGAGTTGCGTGACACACACTTTCTGGGCAACGTTTGCAATTGCTGCTCCAACCAGCTTTATATGGCCCTCTCTGAAAATGTGGGCAACCTCCATGTGACAGTATTTTTTTTTCCTGTTTCTGATATTACCCCTCTTCCTCAAGGACAGGAGACAAGCAAAACCAAATCTGTTTGCCTCATATCCATTGCGCTGGCCATCTACAGCTTATTCACGAGCTGTCCTGCTTTGCTTTGGTACACCAGAATTCAGTCAAATACAAATCTTCTTTTGTGTGTTCAGGCTATTATTTTGTGTCAGCTCTGGCTGGATGAAAACAAGAAATATCTGAATGTTCATGAGAAAATCTTTAGTTTTAGGATGTTTCAAGAACAGTTTTGCTGATCTGTCAATACACGTGAATATTGACAAGTGAAACTGCTCGTGAGTCACATCGCTGTTACAGTAATAAACTGAAACATCATCTGTAGTATCTGGGTTGAGGGAAGGTGGTTGTGAAACAAGCTGTTGTGGTGGGAATGTCTTTCCAGAAGGAGGAAAGGAGGAGAGTACGAGACAGTAACAGCGAGTGTGTATGGGGTAAAGTGAGAAATGCCATGGGCCAGAGAGCCTCCCACTCTGGGAGCTGCTGCGGAACACGGCAGGGCAGGCCGTGCCCAGCAGCACAGTCCCAGCTCCTGTCCCCCAGCTCCCATCCCATAGCAGAGAAGCCAAGTCCACCCAGGACTCACCCAGGTAGAGAAGACGTCCTTGCTTCTGGCTGCTGAGCCTGGAATGGGCTAGGGGAACGTAATGGAAATCTTGAGCCAGGTGGAAGCATCTTCTGCACACAGGCAGGCAGCTGCTGAGGTAAACAGAGACCAGGGTCCCATGGATGCTGCATTAGGTGATGTGGAGAGGGTCAGGGAGAGCCTTGAGAACAGTAAGGAATGTAAGGATGGAGAAGAGTCATCATTGTGCCATGTCTAGAAAATCAGGACAAAACTTGAAGACAATGCAGCTAGAGTAGGCACAAAAAGAAAAGACAGGAAGAGTGGGCTGGTGCAGGCAAGCAAAGGGGGTTTCTATAGCCATGGCATTTGGGATGGGAAGTTAGGGGAGAAGAATTTGTGCTGCTGAAGTCAGGGGTGGTGAAGAAGGTATGGGCAGGATGTATTAGTGTGGGCAAGATGAGAAAAGCCCCAGAGTGGTGATGCTACAAGCAAAGGTAGGAGTTGTTGAATCCGCCTGCAAGGAGAAGATAAGAAGACAGGAGAAGAAAAGGAGAGCGACTGTCATGAAAGTGAAAGAAGGCATTAACAGGAGTGGGAATGGGTCTAAAAGAAAGGTTTATGTAGGAAGAGCAATCTTTGAGTTGCTCTTTCTGCAGGAACATGAGAGGGACATGCAAGAGCTCACAGTTGCAGAGAGGTCAGACTAACAGTACAGATGAAAACACCTTTCTCAGAAGAGTGGTTACTGTGGTAGGGAATAGGGACAAGTCTGCCAGAGGAGGGACTGGCAAATGGTGATGACACCTTCACTGGCAAGGCCTGCAGAGGTGACATGAGGGGCAGACACCTGGGGAATGAAGTCCAGCTTCTGGAGCAGACTGGGCTGAAGGTTCACCAAGGAGCATCTGGATGGAGTCACCTCCAGGTGTGTTAGTTTCTCCTCAGAGATGAAAATGGTAAGGAGGAGCTTGGGAATAGAGACTGGGCAGGTGGACAGGTGCTATCAGTTGTCCTGGGAGGTGAAGCATGAAGCTTCCAATTTTTGGAAATGAGACGTGGCTACAAGAGAACTGAGGACACCTGCCCCAAATTCAGAAAGGGCTTAGGAGAACTACTCAAGCGCTCTGAGGAAATGAACCCCAGTGCTCCCCCCTGGAGGGAGTTAGGAGAACATCTAGTGGTGGCCTGGGGTGTTGTGGGGTTTCCCTCCATCCCTGTGACTGGTGGCCCCATGGTCTTCCCAATGACTCAGAGAATTTCCCGAGCCCCTCCGGAGAACTCTCTCTGCATGCATCAAAACTGGTTTGTGGTTGGTTTCTTTCGAGCATCAAAACTGCAGAAGAAATTTTCTTGCTCCTCTCTGTCTGGGAAATGGAGTAGGTCACTGGGAAAGCACATGTCAGATGGGAACTGAGTTGTCTGTCTGTCTGTCTGCCTGTCTGCCAGCTTGTGTGTCCCCAGGCAGGACCTCCTGGACGGTTGGATCCTAATGCCTACAGCCAGGGCTGTCTCCACCCTGCCACTTTGCCAGGGTCACAACTCCAGGTCTGAAAGGCTACATGAGAGACAGTGTGAATGCAGCCCTGCTTTTGGTGGGAAAGATAACTTCTAATACTTAAAAGTAAACATTCTAATTTTTTTTTTTAGGTCCTAAAAGTAGAAGTTCTACCTCTTCAATGCTTTGCTACTTTACTTCTTTACTGCTCATGGATAACCACCACAGCCCTTCTCTCCTCATGGACATGCATTTGGTTCTACATGTCCAAAAGATACCCACAGGTGGAACTCTGCCCAGAAAGCCACTGGGGAGGAAACCTCATGCTGGGCCAGTAGCAGCTCAACAGAGCTACCTGCTGCTGATATCAAGCTGCTTTTACTTTTTTCTGTGGCTATTTATTACAGAGACCCCGCAGTGGTGGGGAGGAGCCCATGCAAGCTCTCAGTGTGTGAGCACTAAGCTGGTGCTCATTTACATTTTCCTGTGTTGTGTCAGGCTGGCTGCCTCCATAAATACCCTCAAATGCTTGTGGCCTGTGCTCAGATCTTCTTTGCCTTGCCTGACTGAAGGGATCTCACACACTTCCATGCAGAGGACTCAGTTGGCACAGAAAAGCCATCACAGTGTATTCATCTGAGGAGAACCTTTCAAAACTTATGCAGTCAGGGATAGCTTCTTGCTTTTTCTTGAGTCACTCATTGTAAAACTATTCAAGCTATTCAGATATAGAGAAAGTTATCAAGGAGTTTAAAAGAGGCAAATTCAGGCATGTCTTGGCTGTTCAGGCTGCACATCCAACCTTTTTGCTCGTAGATGGAATGTAGCTGTTTCCATGTTGAAAAAATAACATGACTAAGATGTAGTGTGTTTGAATAATAAAGCAACCCAGTCTGGGCCCCACTGAGTGCTAAAGCAAGACTCAGCTTGTAACATGTGGCTTCGAAGCCTCTGACTGATTGGTGATGTTTTGTCTGAACCTCTCAAACCATAGGAATTCAGAAATGGCCCAGGCCGACTCTACAAATACTGTTCCTGCAGAATGGATGTCATCTTCCAGGACAGAATCACAGAATGGTTTGGGTTGGAAGAGACATTAAAAATCATCTCATTCTAACTCCTTGCCATGGACAGGGACACCTCCCCCTAGACCAGCTTGCTGGAAGCCCCATCCAGCTTGGAAGGAGCATGACTCTGTTCTCACTGTGCCATCAGTGAGTCTGTCCCCTTGATCCACTCCTCACAGCCACAGCTCCTCTTGGCTGTGCCCGGCTGGATGACCTTGGTCTTGGGAAATGTTCCATCTTGACCAGAGGAGTGGGATGTGGGTACAGTCAGCAGAGTCAGGGAGGCCCTTGTGAGCTTTAGGCTGCAAAAGTGGGATACAGAGAAAGGGTTCGTGTGGCTCTGTGGCTGTGGCTTGAGCCAACAATTAGGAAATATTGGGCAAGAGCAGTGCCAGCATTTAGACTTTGAGGCCATTTGTTGTTCATTTCAAAGCCCAGGTGCTTTGAAAAGGATGGATAACACTCTGATTCACTGCCTGGGTCATTCACCTTTTCTCATTAGTGTTTTGGAGGAAAAAAAAAACCCATTAAGGTCACATATTTAAAAAAATACCCCCAAACCTACAAAGCTGTGAATGATTCTAAGAGGTCACTTTCAGCTGTGATTTCAAGGTTTTTGGATAGATATTTAGCATCCTTGGGGAGCAGTAGCTTCATCTGAGTGATTGACACTTGTCATATTAAAAATATGGACTGGTGAGGATTCCATTTTCAAGAATGAAGACTATTCCCCTGGTCCAGAGATGAGCTTAAAATCACAACCATGCTTTACCTTCAGGTGGTTTGTCCTAGATTTTTAGAGCTGCAACATGGTCTCATCCCATCCAAGATTTTATACAGACTTTGTTTTCTCCAGCCTAGTCAATATATTTTTCCTAAACCACCACCACTACCACCATAAATGAATAAATAAATAAACAATCCTACATCCCAAAAGCAGATCAATTATTCACAGTGCTTCCTGGGTATAAAATCTCTGGAGCAGCAACATTTAAAAGGCTGTGGATCAGCTACTTTGCAGTGTCATGAAAATTTCATGCTCTCTTGGCAAGGAAGTTAGTGAGTCAGGAAAATGAGCTCTTATGCCGTCTCCCTGACCTGGATACAGGCATACACAGTTTCGGATTACAGCTGCGTGTGTATGGCTCAGAGAGGAGCAGCCCAAGTGCATTTAGGCCTTTGACATCCAAGGAGCCTGAGTTTCAGATGTGCAACACCATTAAACATGTTTTGAAAACTTCAGCCCTGATGATCATAAAAAAAAAGTAATGATAGTAATAGTAATAGTAATAGTAGTAATATTATTATTATTATTAATAATAATAATAAATTTTAAAAAGCCTTACAGATGGATTATTCGTTTCTAAATTCAAAAGTCCAAGCCATACACAGAACATCTGCCTGAGAGTGGCTTTATTGACCTGATGGCACTGACTTCTCCTGCTCCTGGCCATTACTCCTACAGCCCCAAGGTTGGGTGTCTCACCTGGTCTGCAAAGTGTGGCTGGAGGTGCAAAAGAAGTGGAAACAGAAAATGTGTCAACTAATTGCTAAAGTGTTGAAGTTTAAAAAAAGCCAAGTGTGGGGGAAATAAGAGAAAAGAGAGAAGAAAAGCAGAACAGTAGACCCAGCAGGCAGATTTAGCCACAGCAGAAGCAATTACTAAGAAGTGAGAATCTGAATTTTTGAGTTGCTTGCAGCTTGGTTACACCGACTTTGCTGTACTGTGTTGCTTTATTTGCTGCTCCTGACTGTCACCCTCCCACGCTCTCCTGCAAGGCGTCAGGACGGGTTCATTCACCTCGCAAATTGTCTCTGCTTCTCCGGCGAGGCTGTGCCAGCCCGGGGATGCTCCAGCCCCGAGCTGAAGGTACCGACTGTGGCCAGGCGGGGTCACGCTGGTCCCGCGGATGCTCGGCAGCCGGGAGTTACCTCCCAGCCACGGGCACTGCAGTGGAGGTGCCTCCTGTCCTGCTGCATTAATGCCTTCCCAAGCTCTCCTTTTTTGTACCAATCACACGCACAGAAGGTGCCATTAAGGCTTTAAAATTTAATGAGCTCTAATAAAACCTCTCCCTGTGATATACAACCCAAGAACAGGCTATGCTGCAGGGAGATTGCATTGTGTGTGCCTTTATGTCTCTCCCTCCTCTCTGTTTTATCTATATATTCCCAATCACTTTAGTAGCATTTCTGCATCTTTATGTTGTGGAGTTATTGCAGATTAACTCCTTAGAGGTAGGTATGTGTCTAATTGTCTAACGCGGGGTATCTGCCCCACCTAGCTGGAGTGTTTGCATTCCTGACACCCTGATAAATGCAAACCCGCCTAAACCTTGGCTTGGCTGAAATGATCATGCCTAAATCCTGCTTGATGACTTCCCAGCCCACGGAAACAAACGGGAAGTCCATCCTCTCTCCTGATTTGACCAAGAGTTCATCCTCTAAATTTACAGGGTGCAAGAAGCTCTGTAAGTGGCTATATCCCATAAGCTTTCTCAGCACACCAGTGTTCTGCACTGGAAACAGATGGCACTGGTCTAAGCCCTCTCTCAGGCTGTTGGAAACCCAGACTGAACTTCAATTTCTTGTGCAGAGCCTCCCATGTCCTGACAACGTGCTGTGAGCATCCAGCTGTTAGATCCTCTGGGGTCTGGTCTCAAAGTCTCTTGCTGAAGCTGTTCCATGTGGTATAAATAATTAAAGGTTCACCAGACCAGAGAGAAGAAGTGGAAGATGGACTCCCCTTCCCCATAGTCAGGACACTCATGTGTGTAATGTGGGAAAGTCAAGTTATAGGTTCCTGCTCCAGTGAACAGCTAACTAGCAGCACAAGTTGGACCAGCTCCAAGAGGAGAGGCTGAGACCCCCCTTCCCAGGAGCATCCAGGACCTGCTCATTTGGGCATTTCCCTCAAACAGAAGAGAAAGAGAACCAAGAGCAACCTGCAAAATCTGCAAGCCCCTTAATTGCTGATGTGAGGGCTGAGATATCTCTGTGGGAAGGACCCAAGCTACCTCACATGAAGCCTGAAGGATGAGCTGGATCAGAAGGGTCCATCCAGAGCTGTGTCTGTCTCCAGCCTTGGCTGAAGGCAGGTTCTGGTGGAAGAGCAAATCCACAGGGTAAATCTTTAAGGACACCTCCCCAGAACACACCCTGGACCCCAGTGGATAAAAACACCTGGTCATCTCACCTATGTTCCCCATGGTTTATTCTTGTGCCTTACCCGGTTAGATCATTTCCTATGAACTTAAGCCCCTTATTTTTCTTGTACCTGTGGCAGAGGGCTGGACAGCCAAATCTGAACTGGGAGATCCCTGGGGTGGCCATGTGCCTCAGAGGTGAGCACAGAAATTTGTCTGCAGGTTTGCTGCTGTGCAGCACCGAGCATCGTGCACGTCTGAGGCCCACAGGCACCACCACAGCACAGACCTGAGTGCTGGTTCTGTGGTTTGCCACCATAAGTGGCACCAGTCTATTGTTTTTCACCTGATACTTTTCTTTAATGACCTGGGTGTGCAAGAGCATCTGAAGTGATTTTATTTTAGTCTCAGACTGGGTTTGCTTATTTTGCAAAAAGAAAGGGGAAAAGAAAAAGTGTTTCTTTTCAAAATAAGCCTCCATCAAAAGATCTCTCAATTCCCCAGTCTGTTGCACCAATTTTAAAGAGGAGGCAAGGTGTGGAAAGAGAGTCAGTATATTCCATTTGTTATATTTGGACAGAAAGGCAAGTGCCCAGGTCTGAAGAAGAAAACTCCAGGCTAAGTTTAGGAGCTTCTATTTCAGACTTGGAAAAGTGTGTGAGTATCTGAATTTATCCAGATCAGTAGTGGGGCTAATGAAAAGTGTTTCTTTGCAGAGCCTCCCCAAAGGATATCCTTACATCACCTCAGCTGGCTGCGACACTTGGCAGAAGTGAGTGGAGCTGCACAGGTGTTAAAACTCAACAGTACGCAGAAAAGGTTCTCATGTAGGCTCCTTGTTAGGAAGGTTTTTAAGCACCTTTAAACATGTTTGCAATTCCCCTGATTTCAAGTCAAGCTCCTTGCTTAACACATTAAAATGCAGAATGACTTCGCTTTGGAAGCCCTGGAGACTTCATGGAGAAGTTGTTTGACCTCCTTGTGTCTCAATCCATCCAGAACATGAGAGTGAAAAATAAACAGCACCTCATTAAAAAGAAATAGATAGTGTGACTGACCTGAGCTTGCCTTGGTAAATAAATTACAAAGCCATAAAACTGCTTGAGGAGCTGCTTTGCCCCTTTGAAACAACACCCACTTCAGGCACTCTCTAAACACACTGTGCTGGGGGTGATGCCGAGTAATCGCCGAGGAGCTCTTATCATTATCTGCCTGTCAAGCCCCCATACATTCTTCCTTGTCTGAGCTAAGCCGAAATTACAAACCAGTGATGAGAGGTTGCAATAAACACCGAAAGAGACTGATTTACCCACGAGCTTTCCCAACTGTTCTTGCCACGCGGAGGCATCTCAAGGTCAAATTTATACCTGTGTCCTTCTCTGTTCCCAAAGGACTCACCTGGACACTTCAGTTACCCGGGGTTTTAGATGCTTCTGCTCTCAATGCTGTTTTCTGGGATGCCCTGTATTTCCTTGGTAAATAGCAGGGTTTGTGAGGCTGGCACGAACAGTTGGGCTGGATGATGTTGGAGTTACAGTGGGTGTCTTCCAACTCAGGGTATTCTGCGATTCTCTGAATAAGGAGCAAAACAGCCAAGGACTGCTGGGAGGAGGGTCATAGGAGTGATTTGGGATCTTGAAGATGAAAAGAAACAGCCAGCCAAAGTCTGGGACTGGTATGGGTCTGTTTAAGCCCTGAGATGACAGAGTTTGTCTGAATGAAAATCAGCACCTCTATTTCAGCATCAAATCTGAATGCAGAGTGGAAAAGTCCCATGGGTGTAAAACCAAAAACTGTCTCTAGAAATGTATTTGTAGGGAGTTCACCACAGATGGGGATAGATACTGATATAACAGGACTGAAAGTGGGGAAAGGCTCCGTATACCACACAACCAGGTGAAGCATGATCCCCTGCCACACAAGCCGAATGCACAGCATCCCATCAAACAGAGCAAATTTCAGCTTCCTGCCCAGTGCTGCCTGGATTATCTGCCCATGGATTACCTTCCCATGACTCACTGGATGAGGAAACTCTCATCCTGCCTGTTCCCTCATCCCTGGATAGCCTCTGCCTTTGGGAATGCAACCTGCCAGGGGTCACATGAAGAGATTACAGCCTAGACATTTAAGCTACGTCAACACCTGTCCCCGTACTGTGTCCTAAAGGCAGGATGGCAACAGGATGTTTCCTCCCATGTGTAAACAGAAACTTTCCTGATGGACCATGGTCCCATCAAGGACAAGGTGCAAACTTGCTTTTCAGTAGCTGCAGAATCAGTGCTTAACTAATGTGGAACTGCTGAGGAGAGATAGTTTCTTGGCATGGTCTTTCTATGCTACCTTTAAATTCTTGTGTAATTAAAAAGAAGCAAGGAAAAACCCCCAAACCACAACAAGCACCACTTTTTATTGCTCCCCCTATGCTTAATGAAGTCCTAAAGATGAGAAAAATGTGCAGACAAAACACCTGAGCGTGGCAGACCAGAACTTGCGGGCTGTACCCAGCTGCTGCTGGCACTGCACACAGCCAGTGTGGCTGCAGAGGATCTGTGAGGGATTCAGGTCACTTAAATATCCAGGACAGCGAGGCTTAGGTACAGCAAGTGGAGAGAAACAACCATGGCACTTACATTAGGTACCCAAGTGCCCTTTGTCATGGGCAGAAGGCGTGATTTTGCGTGTGCTGACAGCTCCTCTCCCTTCTGCTCAACCGTGTGAAAGACTCCGTCACAACCAGATGCTGTAAGATGAGGATGGGGTTTTGCCTTTGTTTTTAGCCATCTAAGCAGCTGTGTCATGCCTCTGAATGAGTTTGAGATGCATTTGTAAAGCAGCTAAATGGTAATCTCTGCATTTGAGGGCAATCACATTTATTATTTAATTTTACTGCTTAGTGTTGCATGACGCTGTTCATCTGGGGGGGGNNGGGCGGGCATTTATTGAGAGAAATGCAGCATTCCAGACAGAAGAATAAGTTAGATTTCGTGATATAAATACTCCCCTACATACAGTGCAGTGAAAGGAGCTGTTTGCTCAGGATGAGCGAAAGTATTTTGTTGGCCTCCTCTCACAGCAACTCATCCCGGGCCATACCCTGTGGGCTCTTGCTCAGATGGGTTTCTTGATGCTATCATCAGCAGCAGCATATCTGCAAATGTCTTAGGGGTACAAACCTTGGCCAAGCCACCCCAGGAGCCCATGGAGTTACCCCGACACACTCTGTTTTCCAGCTTTTTTGGGCAGTCTAGGTGACTTTGTGGGCAGATTCCCTCAGGCTTGTATGTGCTGAGCAATATTTAATGGGACATCTTGGGGAGTGAGAGGCCATCCAGGCTGAGTGGGGACTTGGGACTGGCCGTGACTTGGAAATATTACTTATAGTTAAGATCTGCACACTCCAGTGAGATAGTTAATGTGGTTAAAATCAATGGGCTGTGCTAATTTCCCTCAGCTGAAGCCTGCATTTCACATGGCTTTTCAGTACTTCCTTTAAACTCTATTAATTCCAATGTTTAATTGCAAACAAACTGGCTGATGGATCAGTTAAAGAAAAATCTACTGTAAAGGGTCAAGGATTTAACCTGTACTATCTCTGTGACTCCCATGCAGATCTTTCAGACCAGTTATTTGCATATGTTAAAATCTAATTTGAGTTGTTCATCACATAGAACTAGGTAAGCTGTTTTTTTTTTTTTTAATGAGAGATGTAACTTCAGGGCACTATTACATTCTAATTAAAAGTCAGTCAAAAGCACCCTTTTCTTAGTGTTTGTGCCTGCAGCAACACTTCCACTGTGGTATCAAAAGCTCAGTTCATTACTTCTTAATTAATTTTGCCTTGAGAAGCTCTAAGTTCTCAGAGGATCTGTTGGGTTTTCAGAGTGTTGTCTACATAGTGTTTGCTTGTACACAGCAGCCACGATGACATTCAGACCAGGAATTCTTAGCCGTGTAATCCAATTTGATACAATGTCTGCAGCCTGCCAGCTTTTGGGAATCTGAAAGATGCCTGAAGTTCACAGCACAGAGGATATCCTGCCCAGAGCTACTGGTCTTGTAGGGATTTTCCCATCTCCCTTTCCCAGTGTGACTATTTTACAGTTGAAAAGGTTGGTATATAGTTTGATTTTTATTTCTTTTTTGTGAGGAAGATCATGATGAATATGAAACTAGTCTTGCTCCTTACCCCTAAGAAATCTTCTTTGGGATTACTTGAGTTGGCCAAGATTTTTTTCCTCCACCAGGCTCCTGAAGATGTGCATGGTTTTTTTTTCAAGATAAGAATCCTGCAATCCAGATCTCCCACGGCAAATGGTTCATTTCCCCTCTTGGCCTGGCTGTGTGCGCACGTGTCTGAGGGTGGTGAGCTGGAGCTGACCAGTGCCCCGGGACAAAGAAAGGAAAAGAAGCGGAGAGGGTGGAGGGGAATAATCTACCCAGCCTCAGGGGACATTTTTCACGGGTTTAGGGCATCTTCACCAGAACAGTTTTTGTGACGAACAGACCTTAAACGTGCTTGGGGTGGCTTGGACATCTGAGCACTCCTCAAACTCTACATGACAAGGGTTTGTCAGGAGAGTGTGAACCAAACTTGCAAATGTCCCTCTGAGCTAGGCCAAGACTGCAGCTGCTGTCTATGCCAGGAGAGACCTGGATGATATAAATTTTCATTGGGAACCTTTGTATTAAGCCTAGTTTGCACAAGCAGACCCTGTAATTATCAAAGGCAAGAGTTCAAATCTGCCTTCGTGTGTGTCCAACTCTTCTTGCTGCAAGGCACGGAGTTAGATGGGTGTGGCTGAGGGAGCGGTGGATGAAAAAACAGTATAAATTGGGAGCGTGGAAGGCTTAAAATGAGATTTTGAGGCAATGTCAGCTTCCAGCTTTCCTCTTGGAGAAAGTGCACAGAAAAATGGGAAAAAATTTAAAAATAGAAAAAAAAGAAACCTTGATGTGGATGTGGGCAAGGTGGTTTTGATTCTAGAGGAAGCCTCCTCCTTTCCCCAGGTTATCCTGTCCTTTTCCTCAGCAGCACTTCAGAGAAAGCTCTCCTCTCCTCTCCTCAAATGCTGATTTTGGGGCAGAACAGTGGCTGGATATTTTGCAACTCCTCTTCTCTGCTGGGGATGGTGAGGCGGCTGAGCAAGAAAACAGACTGGACATCTTATAAATTACCCTCTCAGCTCTCTCTTTTCAGAGCCTGTGCACACTGGCACCAGCAGAAGCAGATCCCAAAGCTGAGGTCCTGAGCCCTGTCTGCCCCTTCCCTGTTGCCAGAGCCACACTTAACAACAGAGTGGATGGATGGATGGATGGATGGATGGATGGATGGATGGATGGATGGATGGATGGATGGCTTCACATCTAAATGGTCTCATTTCACATTGTGGAGGCCAGGAGATGTTGAAAATCAATACCAAGTTTGGCTGATGAGCTGCAGAGTTTGATTCTCCTGCTCTGTCATAGAGCATCAACACTCAACAACAAGCAGCTACCAGTTGAGATAAGCATCCAGCTGAGTTGAGAAAGCTGCAGCCCTGCCTGTGTCAGGGAGAGATGGTCATTATTTCTTTCTGTCCTCAGAAAAGAGCCAAAACCTCAAGCTTTTGAAGCTGCAGTTGTAGATGTTCTAAGTCAGCGTGTAGCCTTCAGCTGTGGCCAGAGCTGTGTTGTGCCAACATAGACATGACAGTCCTGGAGGGAAGAAGCTGAAAATTTCATCAGCTTTGATTTTCAAGTTCATTCAATTTTGCCAAATTTTTGTTAGTGAAGGGCAGCAGACCTGAGCCTAATGTACCCCAGAGATGTCTTCATTCAAATGTCAAGAACCACAGGGATGTGCAGCTCAGAGAGAAGACAAGGGGAAGGAGGGACGTGTTCTCTGAGATGTAGGAGCAAAGCTGGCCTGGTTTTCCATGGAGGAAAAATCACAGCAGGACTGTGCCAAGGCCGTAGTGGTACAAAGATGGTGAATTTCAGGGGAAAACAGTGAGGTCCTTGCTTGTTCCATGTGGCTGGATAGGACAAATTTTTGTGACACACTGCAGGATGTGATAGCAATTCTGGGTGAGGAGGTGAGCAAGGCTGCAGATTAGTTTTAGCAGGAATCCCCTGTATGGTTGAACCCACCCCTCTTCTTTTTCTGCTGAGAACACCCGGCCATGGGGCTGTCACTGCAGTCTGTGCAAGACCTCCTGGCAGGGAAAGCAAGCCACTTATGAAAGACTTCCTAAGGGAAATGCTTGCAGCCACTGAGGTTTAGCATACTTGAAAATGCAGAAAAAGGAAAAATTCTTGGGTAGGACAGAGGATGGCCTGTATAAGATAAGATAAACAATCTTGTCAGGCTCTCAGAGCCTGTTTGTTTAAACACCACATCTCATCAAGTGAGGGTATATTGGCAGCATCCTCCAGCCCGTACGTCCTCACTTGCATCTGGGCAGAAACCCAGCAAAGAGACTGAGCCCAGCTGCAGAGCCGAGAGGGCAAGTGGACCTTCTCCCTCATCCCCTGCTCCCCTTCCAGTCCCTCTCCTTCTCTCACCTCCCTATTACCCCTTCCACCAGCTGTCCTCGGGAAGAGCTGGCCTTTGGAGTACGTGCCTCTGACCACCCTGCACTCAGCGCCCTGGGATTACCGGGAGCACGTTTCCGAGGAATTCATTTGTCATTACTTGCTAAATAAATGGAGTGTGATAAGAATCTGCATTCTGCTTCCATAAAAACCTGTAGATGCTGTCGCTGGTGTCTCAGTAATTTCTCACAAGAATGCCCAAGTCACTCATTCTTCTCCATAAAAGCCGGAAGGGGCTGCCTGGCTCAGCTGGTGTGGTTAGTTCTTGGGAGGGAGCCTCAGCACTTTCATTATCAGCAGTTGCCATGAAGTGTTGGACAGGGAGGGCTCAGCAGCACAGCAGGAAAAGGGTTTCATATCTGGAAATAATCTTGTAGAAGTCTCTCCTAGGCCTGAAATTCTTGGCAGCAGCCTTTCATCCAAATCTCCTGAGACAGCAAGGGGCTTTCATCCTTTGGTAAAGCCTGGCAAGTTTTACAAATTTTAAAAAGCAAATAATTGGTTTTTTTAAACTTCGCATGTCAGGAACCATAAAAAGAATACATCTAGTCACTTTTTATGATGGACATAAACCAACATATTCCACAAGTGACTTCCTTGATTGTCTCCTTAGGAAGAGTTTTGGCTCCAGAGCACCTGAACACCAGACCTTCAGACACCTGATTGCTGCCGAAATCAGTGTGATTTAGTTAGCTGCTTAAATATCTCTTCAAATTAAGCCTGTGCTGCTTTGCATGTGTAAATACATTTATCCTCATAAAATCTCTCTGAAGCAGGGTTGTATTTCAAGGGTTGGGGTACAGGGACAGAGTAACATAAGGTCACATTTTCTCAAGAGCCTGGAGTAAATCCCAGCAGACTGAAAACCCTTCCCCTGCAATTTGCCCAGTGTCTGGGGATAACGTTCACATCTCCATCCTCCAAACTTGGATTGTGCAGTGCCAAGCAGGCATCAGCTAGAGCTCATTAGCTCCAGTAGTCTTTTAATTTTTCTATCCTTACATAGAGTCTTTCCATTATAGAAACACCAGGCATTGGGGAGGGAGGGGATGACTTTTGTGCTTCAAATAGGTCTTCACAAAAGGGCTAAAAAAATCCCACAGAACACCCAAGATAACATTGTCGTCTGTAATCTTAGTAACGCACCCAAAATGGAAAGCATTCTTGTTGTGAAACTCTCAGGTTGCTGTTTTGTTTGCTCCTTATTAAGAGTTAATAAACAAAACTGTTTGGGTTAATTTTGTCATGTGTACTGTGAGTTGCTAAGGAACACGGCTCCACTCTGCCTGAAGTCTCTGTAGTGAGACAACTGAGAGAGGCAATAAAGTGCTGTAAAATAAATGGGATGGAGCATGTTACAGTGTACCAGGCCCTGGCCTGGCATTTGGAGCATTTTCTTTGTTTTAGGTGTAGAAAAGCCAAAGAAACAGAGTCCAGCTGACATAGGAAGGGCAAAGGCTGGCAGGTGGAAGCTGTGCAGCTCTGGCTGGGAGATGATGGCTTGCTGCACTCATTGCTGGGCTGGGGGTGATGTGCAGCAGGAGGGCAGCCACCAAAGGGCCAAGGTGGGCAGAGAGGAAATTATCACAAGATCTGGGAGGTTTATGGACAAGATTTTTGGTCTACAACAGGTGGAGAGGGCTTGGTGTCTCAGAAGGTTCTACGTGGTGGCCCATCGTAGCAGGGAAGGCACATCCCATGTTGTGAGGTGATACGGGGCTACAGCCCCAACACATCTCCCTGGGGCTTCCCAAGGAAAAGGCTCTCTGGGATGGCTTTTGGCACCCAGCAGAGCCAGGAAGGCCACGCTGGGAGAAAGGAAAAGCTGGATTAAATGGTGACCATGTGAGAACTCTGAGCAGAAGCCTGTCTGTCATGGAGGGCTGAGGGAAAGGCAGTGATTTTGCCACAGCTTTCAGACAAATGGACTTCTCTTTAAATTGGTGATTATCACTGTCATATGAATGCAAATTGAGAATCATTTTCTGCAGACAAGTACAAAAAGAGGTACTGTGTGTAAGGGCTAATTTCACACTGAAAGCAAGTAGCAGAGAACGAGACACTATTTTAACAATAGAGAGGGAGCAGGTTCTGGGCTGGGAATTACCAGGGAACACTCTTAAAGGTTTTAACACATCTCTTTTGCTTAGTTCGCAGGCATTATTCAGTGTTTGAAGAAATCCTAATTTGGATCAGAGAATTTCAATCTTTCAAAGTGATGTTAGAAGCTGAGTAGTTTGTGTCTGCCTCAGTCTCCTCCCTGGACAGGTTTTTCTCAAGAAAGAGGCACGTGTGTTTGGGTTGAAGATGCTAGAGGACTAATAGCACACACGTTGCTTAGGACCATTTCTGTTCCAGGACTGGAGATACAGTCTTGAATGAAGCAAATCAAGTTACAAAAGTCTTTTATTGGTCCATTTGTAGGGTGAGGCACAAGTTTTCAGCATATGTCACAGTTTTCAGAATTACAATTTCAATGCAAACACTGATGTGTTCAGGATACAGTTTTCCAAATGTGAATCTTCCCCTTGAATTCAGTGACTTTAAATAGTATCAATTCTACTGCAAATTGAGCAGTGGTTAGAGGAGAGGGGAGAGAAATGAAATCCAGGAATACCAATCAGCCAAGACAGATGCTGGAGGAATGTGAGCAGTACAAGTTTCAAACTTTCAGGGCTTCCCAGATTTCTCAGGGCTAAACTAATATTTGTCAGTGTGGAAAAAAGATCCCCACCCAAAACTCCAAAACTTTCTGGTTTTGATGAAATGTGGGTGATAACTGCTGGGTTTAGGAATCAAATGACTTCTTTCAGAACATACCTAAGGCTGTTTCCTTCCAGTAGCCAACAAAACAACCTCCAAGTGCCCGCAGGCACGACAGGAGAGAGCCCCTCGCAGCCTCTGGGGTTATGGTTAAAAGCACCAGGCTGGCACTTCCCAAGATCCTACCAAGAATGCTTTAAAAGATGCATGGAGCTCATTTTTGGCTTCTGCAAGCAGAGGCTGGGCAGGATGCATTTCAAACAGCTTATGTGTAGAACACATATAGATGGTGCATACCCAGTCTGATTTATTTTGCCTGCAGTGCCTGACATAGCACTGTCTGACAATGAGTCACACACAGTCAAACCGTCCAGCATGCCACAGATTTAAACATCTAAGTGCCATTTCCTATTGTCCCCAGTCCAAGGGGCTGGTGGAGCATCATGTTAAATAATAGGGCTGCTATTAATAAAGCTGGAGAGTCTGTGTTCAGCACTGCTACATGACAAAACACATCCCTGAGGCCGAGGTTCTCTTCTGCTGACACAGGCAGCTAAACCCAGCCATGCTGGAGCTGCTAACACACTTCTCAACCTCGCTGGAGACCCTCTAGGAATACTGACATGATTAAAACAAGACAGAACAATATGACTAATGCAAAGCAGGAACCCATGCTGCTTCTTTAAAGTGCTGTTGTGTGTATTTCTGCTGGTGGAAGGCAGGCCAAGTCACTGGCACTGCATCAAGTGGTCGCCTTATTTGTATGAAATTTGCTCTGCCAAATGAGTGCTTATTCCAGGGAATACATAGACACCTTCAGATGTCAGAGGGAGGGGAGATGGGGGACACCTATTTTAAAGAGAAGCATCTTGGGAAGGTGGCAAACACAGCAGGCTGAGACAGTGAGGTGTCAGGGCCCAGGCAGCAGACCTGGCACCTCCCAGCAGGAGGAGGAAGCGTGAGTGACACAAAGCAGTGCAGGCTAAGGGTTGCTTGAGTGCTTCGTAGCCAGCCAAAGGTGTCAGGTGGATTATAGATACTCCTGATTGCACATTGCATGAGTATTTCAAAATTAATTCTATTCTGACCTGGAAGGGCAGATTTGGTGTCATGGGTTGGCAAAGCTGAACTTCCCCAGACCAGCTGTGGCTGTGTAAGTGAGGAGCTGGACCTGCCAGCAGGAGCCAGGAAAACAGCCTTGGAGGGAAGCTGAGGCCCAGCTTCATTTCACTTGGCTGGAAGGACTGGGTGCCTGAGCACCACTGCATCCCCCAAAGAGAGGCAGTGGGAGACACCTAATCCCCACCTCAGTTATGCCTTGGGGTCATCTGTCTCCTTCAAGGTTGCTTTCTGGTGCTTGGCATTGTGGGGAATGAATCCACGACTGAGCAGCACCTGAGACCACAGAAGGAAGGTTCCTCTCTTCCTCTGGGAGTACAGTGTCTCCCCTGGCTCTTGTCTTCTGCCACTTTTCTACCCGTGTTGGCTTTCACTGCATCCTGACCTTGCTCTTTGCTGGAACTCCTTGACACCCAATCTCCCTTTCAAAAAGCAGAGTGTGGAATGCTAACACCGAGCCTTTGAAACTCTGACATTTCAAAATCACTTTTTCCTTCCTCACCTATCACAGAGAGATAGTAGCTGCCATATCCTTCTTGTGTTTTGCTTCCCCAGACAATGGGGATGCTGGTCTGCTTCTTCACCCTGTCCTCATCCTTGCTCCCCAGCGCAGTTGATCCCACCCACCTGCTGCAGATAGGTCACACAGGAAAAAATCCATTTAAATTAGGGCTTGAATCATACTTTAAATGACATGTAGGCCTCTCAAGGGTCCTTCTGAGACCAGCTGAATCTCAATTCATTGAAAGTTTCTTTCTGAGCAGACGAGAGAATTGAATGGGGCTGTGCTCTGCTACGTGGTGCTGAGGTTGATATGGCAACAAAGGTTCTAAAAATGATGAGACGCAAATGATATTCCCCTGTGTTAAAAATAGCTGTGTCAAGTTGTTATGGAAACTGTCAAGTAAACTGGGTTAAGAAGGGCTACTTTTCCTGCTCTCTTTTGCCAAGGCTTTCTGAAACAGTCTGTGCCAGCACAGTATGAGGAGGAACAACAAAAGCTGGGCAATGCATTGATCAGAGTCTCTGCAGATGAGGTGGGATGGCATCACAGCCTCTGTCCTTAGACTCTGGGACTTCAAATGACATTGCTGCACCTGCTCTGTTCCTCATGACAGTGAAAACCATGATGTGGTCTCACCAGAATCCCCTCCTGGAGACCAGGGCCTTGATGCTCTGTGAAGACACAATAGTGTGGGCAGCTTTTTTCCCCTGGAGTCTCAGAGAAAACACTCAGGTGGGTGAATGCCAGATGGGACTGCAGTCACAGCTGTGCACACAGTAAAGCACTTTTGGGGCAGGCAGGTGGAAGAAGCGTCCACCAAGATTCAGTGGGTTTTGAAACCAAGGTACCAGCTGTGAACTGGAGGGGGCATCATGTATCCTTTGATGGCAATATGAAAAAGGTGACAATCAAAGCAAAAATGTTGAATTGCACTTTAGGCACCAACCTTTTGTCTTAAAGGTATTCCAACAGCAGACAGACCCAAAACATCCAAATCCTCTCTGAAGGATCCTTCTGTTATTCATCTGAAAAGTCGCTTTGACGTCTTGTTTTCAGTCCCAGTCCCTTTTGTGAGCTGCACAGAGGCATCGCTTAGATTAACCTCCCCTTGTGAGATGCCCACTGTGCTGCATTGTCAGAGGGGTGATTTGGAGATAACACACTTGTTCTTGACTCATTTTATGTCCTGAGGAATTTTGCAGTGATGAAGCGCAATTTGATGTCTTTCAAAGATACCAGGCAGGTAAATGAACCACTCACCTATTAGTGCTGTCCTCTTATTGTCACTGCATCTGTCCAAGGCCATAATTCAAGCAGTACAACTGCTTATGGTATGCACAGCCTTCTTATCTTCATTTCCACTGATACAGCTATCTGGCACCTATCCCTCTCAACACAATCAAGATTAGAGTCAGAGAGAATGAGGTTGTTGAAAGGTCTGCCTTTCATATTTCCAAAGACATGATAGCAGAGAGAATTTTGAAAGGGTATTCCTGAGCTGATGTACAGTGGGTATTCAATCCCTATAAAAAGCTCTCTGTCATACATTCAATACACCTTTCCAGGGCTTAGCAGTCAGCATGTGGAGTTATGCCACAAGGGGTTAGTGGAATGTACTTTGTTCCTGCGTATAAATAGCTGGCTTTTAATAAAGAGCATTCAAAAGTATGCAGAAGGGGGCAGGATGTTAAGGCTGAGAAATCCTTTTCCTCCGGAGCTGTGCAAAAAAAAAATTATATAAAAATTCACACATACAGAGGAAAGAAAGTAAAACACAGTGAATTGGCTTGGTGCCAGCATTACAAAAAGGGGCAAAAAAAAAAGGACAAAAAAAGTTCACCTTTGTCTCTGGGAGCAAATTTTTGCTTTTATCCCTTCAGTGAAGAAAAATTGCCATTTTCTTGGCGAAAGAATAGAATGTGTGCACAATGGGGCAAGGCTGTGTGACACGGGGGTCAAGTGGTGAAAACTGTGCCCTGCAAATCATTTTTGAAAGGCAAATAAGTTGCACCACACTCATTCTGGGATGGAGATCCCAGTCAGAAGAACCTGACGAAGCTCCTGGCCAGGAGGCCAGTAGTGCAGGGTGGTCATGGGAGGGAGAGGGCTCCACCAGCTCCCTGCTGCTTGCTTGTGAAAGCAAGAGATGTTGCTTGTGTCACACTGAGGAGAAACCTCAGTCGGGGACAAGGAGGAATCTTGTGTGGTCCAGTTGAGGGGTGTAAGCACAGTGGTCAGTCCTTCTGCACCATCTGTCCATCTGTACTGACCATTTCAATTATAAGGACCTCAGATGATGGATTGTTCCTCTGTCTGGGCATGTTTCTGGTAGTGATCTCTGACTCCTATAAAGATATGAATGATGAGGAGTGATAAGGAACAAGGGAGATAGGCAGCAGTAAAAAGACCCAAGATAGATTGATAATGCAAATATTCCTACTGAGTGGTAAAGGTTTCAGAAGGAAAGAGGAGAGGATCAAACAGGAGAAAGAATCAAGCATAGCTAAGAGAAGGAAAGGTTCCTGGTAAATGGCTCCCAGCCAAAGAGATGTTCAAGCAAAGAAGGAAAGAGAGCCATGTCCCATCATGGGGGGCAGCAGTGCAGAGTGTTTCAACATGCAGTTTATATTGGAGATCTAAAGAAATCCACAGAGCAAGTATCACCTCCTCCATTTGCTGGAAAATGCAATGTTTGTCCTCAGAAGGCTACAGCAGTGGCAGGGAACAGGGGAAATAACTTTTCTACTTGCATAACATCTGCCAGGCTTACAGTCACCCCAGCAGGGCCTTCCGAGGCTGGTGGCTGTCCCCTGTCTCCTGGAGCAGGGTTCCTTTGCCCCTGTGCTGCCTGGTGATACCAGGCTTGTGGGAGAGCAGCAGAGTCAGGGCAGAGGGCCCCTATGAAATATTGTACCTACTGCCTGTCCTTGCCTTTCTGCTGATTTGGTCAAGGGTCCAGGACAACACAGGATCCAACCTTTCTTGAAGGCATGAATATGCCTAAGCTACTCTATGACTTCATATTCATCTACCTGACTCTTGCAGGCTGAGCTCCATGCGGGGTTGTGGGCGCAGATGATGCGTGGCATGAGAAATGCTGGGGATTTTAGCATTTACAGTGTGATTTTAGAATGGAACTGGCAGAAAGGAGTGGGATGGTCTCGGGGTTCTGAGAGCGGATGAACCACGACCGACCAAATGGTGTTTTGGACTGGGGATCTTCTGTCAGGGGTTGAAGTACCTGATTATAGGCAGGGATTATGTCCAAAAGAGGGAAACTTAGAAACTCTACCAAAGTTTAAAGTTTCTATTTTGAAGGAGTCTCTTAACCTAAGACTTGTTCCTGAATATAAAAATGTGGAAGACTGTTAGAACTGGTGCCATAGCTCCAAATGAGGATAATTAAATACAAAGCAGAAGCAGAGCTACAGAATTGAACCTAGCATTCACATTTCCTGTGGTTTTTTCAGGTTGTTTTAAGGGTCACTGCAGTGAAAGAGGAACTTGGTGACAATTTCTCAGAAGTCATACAACTCTTGAGCAGCTCCTGGGGAAAAGAAACAAGGAAAACACCCTCAGCATCTCAGGGCACTGTGCAGTGATTTTCCAGTCCTTTCCAATTGCTTCACAATGCGTGGGCTGAGCAGTGATTGGGAGCTCTTACATTTTAATGCCAAGTTTCAGACAGATCTTTCTCGATGTCTACTCCACCTTTGTTTCCTCTTTTCTTTGTGGTTTGGGTCCACCCAAACTCAGAAGTCAAAGAAAAGTGGATGGGCTGATTCACTAGACTTTGCACTTGAACAGCTTCAGATATTTTTCATTCATTCTAATCCTCCTTGGAGGCATTCATAACATTTTTGCCTTTTTTTTTTTTCTCACAGCCTTACATGTACATACATTGCACTATCAGATAGGGTAGTAATAAGCATTTAAGAAGGAGTGTGCTTGTTCACGTCTTCTAAGTGATGTCAGACAAAAATGTAGCCCTCAGCTTAGCTCTCTGTGGTTCTGCAGCCACTCAGAGACTGCTCACGGCAGCATCTCGCCTGCTCCCTCAGCTCTACCCATTTCTTAATTTCATGTTCTTCCTTGCACTGTTGTTCCCCCTTGAGATCAGGATGCATGTCCCATTTTCCTACTGCCTTTATTCCCACTCAGCCCGTCTCATTTAGCTTTTTTTTTCTGAACCCAATCTGTTATCAGCTATGTTCTTGAGCATGTGGTCATCCCTGGACATATTACTGCCCCTGGAAATGTGGTCTATTCCATACACCTAGGGTAAGTTGGCCCCAGAGAATAGACCCATGGTCTTTGCTGTTTTCTTGCTGCTGGGAGCTAAAAATTCCATGTTGAGTCCTCCCAGGAGAGACAGTACCTTCAGAAATATTGTCCCCTTTTTTCTTTTTTCCAACAGTGGAAATGCTTTACATACTTTGCAGATGTGTAAGGCTGTTACGTAAAGCAACACAAGAAGGCAAGGGCCCTTGCAAATAATAAAACTGCAGGCTAGTTGAAACCAGCCCCCTTATATCATTTTTCTTAACGAAATGTAAATCTACACCCACACAAACTATGCGTGCTCCGAGCAAAACAGTATTCCACATTCTGCGGCCGGGAGGGAGCCTGGTGGAGGGACAGCTGCCTCACCACGCTCCTTCTCCACTGAGCTCCTGCCTCCTTTCCACACCAGGTCCGACCAGCCTGGGCATCGGCACGGGTGCTGCCAGAGGCGCTGAGGCGAGGAAGCAGCTTGCCTGCCCATAACTCATCAGACAGCCTTCCTTGAGGATCTTCCCTCCCCTGTGGGCTCTGCAGATGTGGACTGGAAAGTGCTCAGCCTGTTTTCCTCCCAGAAGTCTTTCGTGTGCCCAGGCAAACTTCCCAGACAAACATGGGCACAAGCACAAAAACAGGAGAGTGGTGTCTGTCCAGCCAATGTTCATCCTGGACCTTCTCCACCTGAGCAGCCTGGGTCTTGTGCCCTCTTCCCTCCTGCGTGGGGCCAGAGCTGTCCCACTTTCACACTGACTTGCTTTTCCACCATGCATAGGTCTGGTTTAGACATGGCATAACGAAAATAACCCTACCTTCCACCACTCCCTCCAAAAAAGTAAAGGCATGGCGATCTTGGAGCAACACCTTAGTGGGCATCTCAAAATTACTGCCCCAAAATCGCTGCCAAAGAAGTGATAGGGTAACCTACAGGATGAGGCATTTCTCAATATGATATCCAGGAAACTGTTTAACGTTACTAGCTTCAATCAAATTAATTGTCTATTATTCAATTAAAAATAAGGAAGTAAAGAGACAAAACCTTATTTAATTTCTTTCTGTCATCAGCCAATGTAATCTTCAGTTTAATGAACCTGATGGGTTGTCTTCACATGAATAAAGAATTTTTCCTCAGGCCACAAACTCCAGTCATCACTGGGGGCTGGGAAATCTCAGTTCCATTAACAAAGGAGAAGTCCAAAGGTGCTGCTCTGCAGATGGGATAGGACAATTCCCCACTGCTATTAAAGTGCCTTAACTGGAAAAGGTGCATTTGGGCTTGCAGAGGGACAACATACCCCATTTTCTAAGAAAAATTACTTCCTTTTCTTACATATATTTCGTGACAATTCATTTCCTCTCCTCTTCCCAGAGGTTTTATATGCAGTGGTTCCATAATTTGTTGTCAGGTCCCAGGAACTGCAGTCTGGACACAGACAGAAGCTCAAGAAGAAATTCTTCCACTGAGCATGGATGCGCTGGCTCCAAGCTGGTATCCAGGAGAACTGCACAGGAACAGTGAGCCTCACCCTCTGCAGGGAACCTGGAAGAGGAACACAGGCTGCATGCAAGCTGCTGCTCTGCTTCTCCCACCTCTGGACAGCTCAGGGCCAGGCTTAGTTTCCCTGAAATTATACTCCTTGAGGCAGTATTAGAAAGCCTCACTTCCGTGGTTTTGCCCCATGTAATCCCCAGAGAGGTCCCTTTCTCTAACAGAATTAAAGAACATAATTTGAACCGCATCTCTCTGTTTCCTGCACCTACACACAGTGTTTCTGGTCCAGTTGGAGAAGATGAAGTTCAACACATGGTCATTTAAATTAGACTTGAAAAGGGACAGCCAGTGGGAACAGGGAAGATAAGGAAAGGCTCTGTTGGACATGGTACACCAGGGTATCCCAGCTATTCCAGGTGCTGCTGGAGCTGGTGATGGCTGTCGCAGTCTCTGTGCCCTACAGCAGCACAGAAGTAGGTGGCCAGGAGTCACCAGTTCCAAGAGTCTCCCCTCCATTCTGGCCTCAGTTCTGAGTCTGATGTCCACTGGTGCCTGTTCACTGAATGTTCACACACACATTTCATGCTGCACTCGGTGTTCGTGCCATTTCCCAGTGCTTGTAACCCATCCAAGCCATGTGGGCCGCCCCGCAGCAGACAATCCAGCTTGTGGAGGCTCTGGGGCCAAAAACGTGATCCTAAATCCTTCACGGTGCTGAAGTGAGGCTGCAGCATTGGCAGACCCCCTGGTGTGACAGTCCCAGCCTCCTCTAGGGGAGATCCATGCTCTCCTCTACCTGCGTTAGCCCTATATAATGTTTCAGCTGCAGCCAGTGTGACACTGGCACCTTTGTGTGACTGAGGCTTCTGTGCATCAGCCACAGTGCAATGCTAAACCAAGCGGGGTAATGAGCGCCTGCCAACACACCACTTATTCCAAAAGGGGGGTTGTACACTGTTGCCCGAGCCATTGGAAGTGTCTGTTTGTGGCTGGGCTAAGTCAGAGGCCAGGTGGGCTCCTCCTGGGCCAGGTCTGCTGGCCTGATGGCCGTGCAGCACTGGGTCACACGGGGCTCTCCATGGGGAAGCCCCACTTGCCAGCCAGGAGCTTTATGGTGGATGGGGGGAGCCAGCACCCCATACACTTCCTACATATGCCTCCTGCACCTTCACCATCCCCTGCTCCAGCCCAGCCCGGTGCAAGCACTGAGATCCAGCATTCTTGGTGGGATATTCCCCAAAGGGAATGCAGGAGCTATGGTGATTCAGGGATTCCCTTTTCCCAGGCAAGAGGCTCTGGTAGAATTTCAAACCTCCTTTCCCTTGACAGAAATCTCCTCTGCCACTGTGGCTCCTGAAAGGTGGTCCAAAGCCTGGGAAATGCTTCTACTTGGACCTTCATGATGAGCCTGGCCTGACACAGATCTGTAGGAGGGACCAGGCTTTTCTTACCCCTTGCCAAAAATAAAACAGAAATGAGGCAGAACAAAAAACAACAACAAAAGAACAAAAAAACTGGAGGTGTGTTACTTGTCAGTCCAGGCTCCGAGTCCAAGGAGAGAGGTCAGAGGATTCCCTGTGAAGCACTCAGAAACTGTGGGAGCAGATGATAAAGGTTCCTTTAGGTCAGCATCTGGCATTGCAGGGCTGCTGGGCCAGTGCCCTGGAGTCCGGAGCAGTGTGCAAATAAAGATAAAGTGACATGACATCCTGTTGGGAAGGTCGCTAATTGACCACGAAGCAATCAGGATGAAGTGCTGTGAGTGGATTTTGGTGTTGGAAATGCCATCAGAGGAGGTGGCTGTTGCAGCAGGGAGGGGCATCTCCCCGTGCCCAGGGTGCAGAATTTGCTGCTGGGGTGGACGAGTCCTGACTACACCTTGGCCTTCCTGAGTGTCTGTTTTGGGACTGAAGGGAGGCTCCAGGCCTGGCTTGGGGTCACTGCAGGAGGTGAAGGGGCACTTTTGAGTGCAGAACAGCCCTAGTTAAGATATTCCTATCAACCAGGGATAGACCCCTATCCCTGCAACTTGTTCTTATGGATGGAGGTGGCAGTGCCTGGACTCCTTTGCATGTCTGCTGCTGTGCACAGCATCTCTTTTCTAAAACAGTGAGGTCCTGATTCAGAAACCAGGCTGTATTTAATGGAAATAGGTGTTTAGTCATAAGCTCAGCTGTCTTGGTCTATTCTGGCAGCTACTCCGATGTAACTGGCCCGTTCCTCTGTGTGACAGTCAACAGAAACTCTGGTTGTCAGTCACACATCGGAGAAACCATTTCCCCAGCTTTCAGCAGAAAGGGAAGGCTGGTGAAAGCTATCCACTAAGAATTGTGGCTCCAAAGGCTTTGCATCCTGGGCAACTCCAGTAACTGTTGCTCCAAAATCAGCCCCTGGCCAAGCCTGATCCCAGACTGAGCACCCTGAGCAGCAGAGCAGAGCAAGGTTTGCACATCATTCCTGCTTTTTGCCAGTTTGGTGCAACAGTGACTGCCTCCTCTAGCAATCACCTGACTATGGTAATTTTGTTCTGAAGCATGTGACTCGTTATCTCCTCTGAATTAAGACATGCATTGCAAAATTTAACATTTTTTTCTGTACGGCCTGGAAAAGCATATTTTTGACAGAGTATGACTTGACACCTTTCTGGAAAGCATGACTACTTGTCTCTTAGTTTGCCCAATGGGAAATGTAAATTACCAGTAAGCCAGCATGACATATCAAATTCAGCTCCCTGAGTAGGGCATATTAAAATGCCATTTTTACATCCCAAATTATATTTCATTATGCAGTTACAATTTTGACAGTAGCAGTGTGCAGAATGCATTTCATATGCTAACTAAACCAGACTTTTTTTGCTAATTTGCTGAAAAAATATTATGGTATATCTAGGGCATAATGTTTGTGGATTGAAAAAACCAGCAGCATCAGGGAAATAGGCTGTGATCTTTGTTTTGGGTGCTGATTGCAGTCGTACACTCTGCTCAATGAGAAGTGACAGACATTTCACCCACTATTGCTAAAGAACCATCCGCCATTACATTTTTGGTCTTATTTTAGTAATTTACATGCAGTTGGATTAGATGATCTCTGTAGGCCCCTTCAACCAAACTCTTCCATTCTACAAAAACAATTTGTTGTTTCAATGGCTTATTGTCATAGAAGATGACATGTTTTTCCAGATGGCTTTTAAAATCCTTATTTCTTTCAAGAAAGAGAGGAAAAGCTGAGCCTAGGGTTATAAACTTTATCTAAAATCTGTAGAGGTGGATGTGGGGTTTAGCCCAGGGCAGAGCAGAGACCATTTCTCTTAACACACATTGGCAAATAGGAGAGACTTCGCTAACTTTATTTTCTTGAGCTGCTCTCATGTTGTTTACTCACTCACTTAGGGAGGGAGGGAGGGAGGGGTATAAAGTGTCATCACACCTCTTGGTATGGGTAGCAACAGGACAAGCTGTGACAGCAGGGAAGTGTCATCTATTTCCCACCTACTTCATGACATTGCTTCTTGTGTGCCAATCAGCTCAGCTGGAATTGGGGATAACATCCCCAGATGCATCCAGATCCAGCAACTGCTGCTTCCTGCCATCATCAGGAGCTGAATTAGGAGCCAGATTGTGCTTCAGGTGCCTCAGACTTTTGCTTTTAATACTGCTGCTTAGAGCCTGCTGTTACATCCTCAATGGGATCCCTGTATCCTCCGTCCCTAGGCATTCCTCAGTAGTTTGGCCTGGAGACATCCCAGCAGGAGCTCCTCTGCCTGGCCTGGGTGCTCATCGAGCACTTCATTCCTCCTGCTATTACCTCTGCCAGCTCTCCCCCTGCTTCTGGCTTTTAGGCAGCCTGCAGACACTGCTCAGAACAGCAGAACAGATCAAAGATCTGTTTAGAAAGCGGTTTTTCATGAATACATGACCGACAGGGGTAGTGCATGGTGTGCAGGGCCACTAGGCACATGACAAGAAGCTCTGGGGACTCTGTGCCCAGAGGCTCCCCCATCCCGGGCACCAGTGCAGCACCTCTTGGCAGCCCTGTGTTCATTTTGGCTTGTGTCCGGCCAGCAAAGCACGATAAGAGATAATTAGTGATTAAATTGCAACCTTTTATCTCGGTAAATGACAGTTACTTCCTCGTAGGCTGCGTGGCTTGACAGAGAGTGTTCAGGACAAGCCGAACAAATCTGTTCGCTTTGATCCTGAATAAAAACCTGGGAGAAGCTTCCCAGTCCTAAGGCAAGGCAGGGTGGAAGGCTCTATCGGCTTTGCTCTGCAGCCTCCGGGAGCCTCCTGAGAAGTTCTGGGGGAAATGGATGCGTCCATCCCGCCACCTCCTCGTCCGGGGCCGCACAGCAGCAGAGGGCAGTAGCTCAACGCGATGCTTCCTCCACTGCAGACGGCTTCCCTTGGGCTCACGCCGTCTTTTCCTACAGGTTTTCGCAGCCTCCGGGTAGCTGCGCATGCTATTAACATCAATCATGCCTTTTAAAATAAAGCTGGGAGTCCTCTGCAGGGAAGGAGGAGGGTTTGCCTGTTCCCCCAGCCTCCTGCAAGGCACCCACGGGCAGCACCGAGTGCCTGCAGCTGACTCACTGACTGCCTCGGTGCCTCCCCGTCAGCCCGGGAGGTGGAGGTGGCACAGGGGAATTCAGGCACGGTGTGGGATGTGTAGGTGGAGCAAGCACCCTAGGAACTGAGAATGAAGAATCGGGCTGGCTGCTTTTGCTCATTAGGGCATCCTCTGCAGAGGATTTGGGTCCCACAGAAGGGGCCAGCAGTCTCTCTGGATGGTGCAAGTAAGGCTTGCAGCCATACCTGTGCGGTGCCCGCGAGTGCTTGGTCAGTGCAGGGTGATGCAGAGTCCTGGGTGTTAGTCATTGGGAATAAAAACAGTCTCTATCCTATGGAAGGGTGGTTTCTGATCTAGTACAGAGCTCCCAGACCGTGCCTCAGCAGCATAAAAACCCTTCCTATTTGCAGTTTTCTTCCTTGTGGGTACGACAGAGTGGCCCTGAAGCCAAAGACACACAGGACACAGCCTCCTCTAGAAAAACAGGCAGAGGCACAAAAATATGATTCCCTCTAACAGCCTCAAAAGCCTCTTCAGAAGCGTCACAAACCCCAGCAAAGAGAAGAGAAATAAATCATGGAAACCTGCGATGGACCCCACCCTGAAAATACCATCGCACACACTGCCGGGGCAGAGAGCCATAAACCCAGCGCACAAGCAGCAACACGGCAGGAGGGTGCTCAGAGCCGCGTTTTGCACAATCCAGCGCAGGTATGCGAGTTATTGCCTGGTGCCCTCCCGCCTCGCCGGGACGCGGCCCGAGAGCTGCACGGACACGCTCGGGGAGCTGCGGGTTATATCTTTACCTGCTTTGGCAAGCTCGGCTCAGCCCTCAGCCGAGGGAAAGCTGTGCCGCACCGCGGGTGCCGGCAGCCGCAGCTGGCCCGGCAGCGCTGCTCCGCGTGTGCCGGCTTCCCAAGGCAGCTCCGGGAGCCGCAGCTCACCCCTACCCTCCTTGGCTCCGGCGAGGCCAGGCTGCAGGAGGGAGCTGGCTGCTGCCTTGCACGGGAGAGAGTCATGGAGGGCACGGGAGTCTCCAGCACAGAGCAAATCTGCGGGAGCAGCATGTTTCCCTGGCCTCTGCAGTGCCTGGATGCCCTCCAGACCCAAAGAGACCCCAAGAAGGGCTGATGCTTGCTGACCCCATTATTTAGTGGGTTCATAGAGCCATTAAGCCTGGAAAAGACCTCTGAGATCACTGAGTCCAACCATTAACCCAGCACTGCCAGTCACACCATTAAACCATGCCTCTAAGCACCACATCCAGACATTTTTCAAACACTTCCAAGGATGGTTGTTTCCTGTAGGGCTGGAGAAATCACAGGCCGTGATTTCAGCCTCCAAGGAGCCTGGCTTTTCTGTGTCTGCAAATGTCTTTACTGTGTGCCCCGAGACTGGTCTGTGCACTGGACCTATAACCCTGCACTGGGCCTTGCTCGTTCCTGCCCACTGCCATCCAGGGAGCAAACACAACAGGAAGGAGAAGACCATCACGCTGGAGTGCTTCCTTCTTACTGCCACAGGGGAGCACCCAGCATCAGCCCCATCCCAGACCTCCTTGCTCTGCAATCACCTCTTCAGGCAGGTCCATACATTTTGCATCCAGATTTTTCTGCTGCAGTCACTCTATGCACCACGTGCAGAAACCTAAAGGGAGTCACCCGGGGTAGGGTTTCATACAGGACCCTCAGAGTATTCAGGCTGGATCAGATTTGTAAGGCTATCAGGACATTATAAATCAGTTCCCCATCTACTTTATTCACTTCTGTGGAAAAAGAAGCTCCACACAGCACCTTGAGGTTCCAGACACAGTTTAAGTATCATCAGGATTTGTTAAAGGACTTTTTTTTTGCAGTGTCTGAACCACCAGAAGTAAATGTCAGCCTCATTGTCTCATGGAGCATTTTTGTTCACTCCTTAGGCCCTGGCGTGAACAATACTCAGCTCTGGACACCCATCCCTGAACTCACTGAAATCAATAAAAAGATTTAGGATGACCCTAGGAAACATTTTCCTCCTCTACAGGAGGATGTCACAGCTCTATCCTGTGCAGAGAGTCACCAAGGTGAAGCAATGTGACTAAGATCATGCAGCTCAGTGGCAGAGGCTCCAGTTCCTTTGTACCACAATGAAAAATGTCCCCAGATGGGGGGATTGGTGCCACAGGAGTATTTCAGAGCCTCACACGATTGAAAGAGATACAGAAGTCTTGTGGAGACAAGAATGAAGAATCAAAGCATGATGTGAGAATGAGGCAGGAAGAGATCACTTGCTGGATGGTCCAGGAACTCTTAGAGCTGAGGTCTGGCTCTTAATCTCTGCTCTGAGGCTTGAATCTCTGTGAGATGGTCTTATGATGATGACTTCAAGGACAGTCTTGGAAGAGAAAACCAGCAGTCCCTGTTGCCATCAGTGCTTATCGGAGCTGGAGAGTTCATGAAGAGAGATCATGAAGAGATCATGAAGTTTTAAAGAGGAGGATTTGCAATTAACTGGCTGTTAATAATCCCCAGGCACGACCTGTTGCTTGCTCTGTAGATGGCAGCACAAGGAAACCAACCAACTTCATGAGCTGTGCAAGGCAAGTACAGAGGTCTGTCATTAACAGGGTCAGTGGAGGGAGTTACTTCACCTGAGACTTGAACCACTTTCAATTTTTAACAGCAATGGGTTAAAACAAGAAAGAAGCCACGGCTGCAAACAGATAGTAAAAGTAACTTGTAAAGAAAGAAAGGTCTTATGTCATGTGGAGATAGCCTTCAGATCATAAAACCCTCTGATGGTTACCACATAACTGCAGCTCCAGGGAAGAAAGCCACCTGATTAGGCTTATTAAGAGTCTGTGTTCTTTTGAGCACAAATCTGACCTTTACTTTGTGTTTAAATATGGACTCATTGTCTCAATCCTCAAACGTTTTTGCAAAAGGGGCTGGTATGGCAAAATCTGTCAAAACACAACATGTTCTAAAGTGCTTGGAATTTCCATTTGAAAAATGTGGGTAGCGAATAGTTCTCAATCTCCTTCTCTGCGTATCTGCCCTGAAATCATTTTTTTGCATTTTGATAAGCCTTGGCTTTGCAATTTAAAACCATAAATACACCCTCCTGCAGAAAGACAGGGCTTTTGTTTTCCTTCCACAGGGCACATTGGAAAGGGAGCCTGGAGGGACCTTCATCTCATGAACTCCCAGGGCTGCTATTTCTGAGCACCGATTTCCTACTTGGGATGTAGATCTTGACCTCCGTGCCCCCGGCCGACTGGTTTGCATAAACAAAGAGCATCGCAAAGAAGTCAAAGCCGGATGTACCTACAGCAAATAAATCTCTTCCTCTCTGACAAACAGAGGATGAATTGACCTCTTGCACGTCATGTCTGGTTGTCTGACCAAAACTGTCAGTCACAACTTTCTCTCTGGAAGCCTTGGATGAGAAAAGGGATAAAAGGGACATAAAAGTGACATGAGTAAGACTAAAACAATGAGCGACAGGATTTCCTCTACCATCTCCATTACTTGATTCCTACAAGTTTTCCAGTTGTGGTTGGTCAAATCCCAGACAGTGTCTGTGTGCATTTGACTCACACGGGGCGAACTAATAAACCATTGCCTGTCACTCCTGTCCCAGCCCCATTTTTGCATTCATTTTCTGGAAACAGTCCAGCAAACAAGTTCACCAGCCTGAACATTTGGGCTGGAGTGAATTTTAAAGCAAACATCTGGGATCTCTGCAAACAGGAAACCCACCACACTTCTGGGCTGGAGCATTTGTAGCTGAGAAGTGGGTGCTTTCTGCTCTCCAGTCAAGAGATCCCTGGGAAACGCCCTGTAATCCAAACACCCAATCGAGCCCTCACAGTTCTCCTCAGATTTCAGGTGGTGAATCCTAGAAGCACAGTGCTAGGAGTCATACCACGAATTACAGCAGGAATTATATCGTGAGTCATGGGAAATTAATTTGTGAGTGCTGGACATTGCTCCTTGGTAATTTGGCCATGTCCAGACCAGGGGGGAATGTGAGCTCCAAGACAGAGCTCATCTCCTCTCCAGCCTCCTGGAGGGAGGCCTTCCCTGGTGAATGGGGGAGACAGGATGGGGAGCCACGCATGGCCAGCATGCCCTGGCACAGATTTGGGGCTCAGGAGAAGAACGTTTATCAGTACCATGCTGACTTTCTGAGCAGTAATGTGGCTGCATCCATTGCCTGGATGATTTAGGGCAAGTTATTTGCTCAGTTTCACTAACAGTGTGACAAACAGCAAATGTCAGAGACAATTCCATCCCAGTGAGACTTTTCTGCAGTCACTTAGAGCCTTGTTTTCTGGCATACACCATCTGGCCCTATTGGACCTGCACATGTTTTTGCCAGTGAAGGCTCTGACCCAGTGATCTCTGTAAGATGTGTATGTATGTGTATATATATATACATACACAGACACACACACGTACATATATAGATATAATTTTCAGTTTGCAGGGTCAATATGCAGGGCAGCCTGTAATGAGAAACACCCTCACGTGGGTCATGAAACTGTAGTGTGAGATCTTGGAGTACAAGTGCTGCCCCTTGGATACTAACTGAGGCTTTGAAACCTTTTCCCAGCCTTCCAGTGATGTGTGAAATGTGAAAATACAGGGTACCCTCCTCCCCATGGACTGAGGACTAACCAGCCCTGCTAAACCCTCCTTCCAGACCTCCTGGGAATGGGGAAACTGAGGCAGCAGCTGCTGCAGAGGAGGCTGTGGACGTGTGGTCTGTCCAGGAGCCTTCCCCATCCCGTTCATACCGAGCTGATCCATAAGAAGCAGCGACATTGGGACAGTGGGGCCGGGCTCCTGGATGGAGCTGAATTCTCATCTGGGCTGACCTACAGTGCTGGTGTAAATCCAGACTAATTTGGCCACCATCATTTCTTGTGGGAATGATGCCTGGAATGCACATCTGTGTAATTTTTGTCCTTTTTAAAGGCAGATTCCAAGCTTATGAGGAAACAGCATGTTGGGCAGGAAGACTCTGCACCCTCGACCAAAGTAGAGAAAGGATCAGCATTCCTGCTGGGACAGGCTGAGTTGTCTCCATTTTCCAGTCCATCCTGGAAACAGGGGCTGTTTTCTCAGACTTCAAAGGGTAAACTAGGAACTCCATCCAGAGCTCTGGATTTCACATCTGTAAAACTGCACCTACTTCTAGAAAAGATGGGCCTTTCTGGGAAAAGAAAAAAAAAAGTTTGATTCAGATTAGAAGGCAATGAGGCAAGTTATTTCCTGCTGGTCCCAGTTGCTTTGTATCTAAGAGGAATGTGGCCCACACATTTATTTCCACCCTTCCCACTCTCCTAATGCTTCAAGGGCTCTCCTTTGGAAACTCTTTTTTGGTGTAAAGCAAACCAAAGCTGTAATCCCTGCAGCGCCCCATCATGTTTCTGCAGCAATTTTGGAAAGGAGAAGGGTGGAGGTTGTTGTTGAGCTCATCACAGACCATTCCTTCATTTTGGATCTGGATACATGAGGCTGAGCCCTGCGTGGGGCTAATGGGGAGCAGACCTTGCTGTTGGGCACAGATGACCCACAGGCTGCACCCAGTCCATCCTTTGGGCTTTGTGGGCTTCCCCACATGCAGCCTGGTCCCAGTCCTGCCCTTCAGCCCCTCACTGAAATGGAGGGGGGAAAGAAGAGAAGGAAGGGAAAAATATAAAAAATTATGAAGGCTCCACCCTAATTCCAGGTCAGGCACATCAGCAACCTTCCATTTTTGTGATCTTGCATTTAAGAATTCATCCTACTGTCATGGAGGTTTCTAGTGCAGCACAGCAACCCACAGACTGGAGGACAAAGTCTCCCTCTACCTCCATTCAATTGGTCAGTGCTCCATGAAGATTTTTCTGGCAGCTGTGAGCACTGGGAAAAGGTTAGGAAGGCTTCAGATGGTAGGCAAGTGTCTCGCTCATTTGTCTGTTGGTTTGGATGTTGTTTTAAGAGCAGTACAGCCTCTTGTTCTGCTGCCCCAGTGGCCAACTCCCAGCGCTGGCCTCAGGTTTACGCTGCCAGAAAGGCTTGGAGTGTACACCCTCAGGCATCCCCTATTTATCTACACAACACGGCTGTGGGAAGGGAAGTGCTGTTAGCCCTGAAAAAAATAAATTAACATGGAGTGACTGACAGGCAGATGAAGGCTCAGAACCCCAAAGGGACGCAGATAAAAATCAAAGGAAAGAGAGGAACAGGGCTGTGTGATTTTCCCAGGGGTGGCACAGGTAGGACACAATTTCTGACAGCCTGGTGGTTCCTGGTAGATTTGCCAGTCCCCAGGCTGCCCTCTGTCCATGCCCTGAAGTTCTTGGAAAAGAGCCCTGAGAGGAGCAGGGGGCTGGCAGGCAGGAGGGGCTGGGCCTTCTCCTGTGTATCTTAGGATGCAGCTCAGCCAGTATCACATCACGCTGGGCTAGAAATCACATTTGCTTGGGTTCCCAAGATAAAGCAGCATATAATATCTCAGTAATTTTCCATCCATCCATTCAGTCTCATGCACTCAGCATTTACTATCATCAACTTTATTGTCTCTTCCAATGCAAACAGCCCTGCAGCACAGCCTTTATCTTCCCCTCCTTATCTCCAGGCTTCCAGGCCAGGGGAGCCCTCTGGAAAAAGTGAGATTTTTCTCAAAGAGAAACGTGATTGCAGGCAGTTGACTTCAGATAGGCCCTACTACTTCTCACTTTTGTAGTGGAGAGGCAACCCCATTAGGAGCCCGTATATTTAAGTGGAATATTTCAACAGCTGGGAAAACCCCCATCCTGCAACTGAAAGTGAGGGAGATTCACATGGCTCCAGTCAAGAGAAACCAGGGAAGCTGTGTGGCCTGACAAAATGGGGGCATTGCCTGGTACTTATTCGGAGCAGGGCTTTCTGTCAGGAGTTTTCCCCAGTCAGAGGCTCCCTTCCTCATGGTGCTGCAGTTACCAGCAACTGGGACAGAGGAGGGCATCTCACAACTTTTCTGATAAAAGAAGACTCCAGAGCACAATGAAGCCAGGAAATATATCTGGAAGATGCAGGGAAACAGAGCAGATGCTCCTCCAGACCATTGCTGGTGGCCATGAGGGCTCAGGGAAGGATGGCAGGCAAGGCCATGCAGTCCATGCTCAGAGCAAGACTCATGGGGTTTGAGGAGCAGGGTGCAGAGGTTGTACTGCTCTGCATGCTGGAAATTGTATCCACTTGGTTCAATTTCTTTAAAAAGTCATTCAGAAGTATTTGGTGAAGCTGAAAGAAGCCTTGGCTTGAAAGAGGAAGTGTGGATTGAAATCCTAAATGCTTTCAATACTCTAAGTCCACATGTGAAGCATGATTTAAACCGAGATATGTGTTGCCTAACCCAAATGATTGCAGTGACAGTTACATTAACCTCTCTGGCACTGGAGAGAAGATCACATCCCTCTAATACCAGCTCTCAACAACAAAATTTCAATGCCAGTTGAAAAGCTAACACGCAACTGGCATTATCTGTATTTTCTCTCCAGGCTGTGCCAAGATTGTCTTTTCTTATGAAGACTTGATCCAGCTCAATTTAGCAAAAAAAAAAAGGTAAAAAAAGTCAATTCTCTGAGTCTGAATCTCAGCACTTGGCAAGCTGCACCCTGGCGAGTACTTCTTGAAGCAGGACACGTCTTGTTCTCTGGAAAAGCTTAAAACCCAACACCTCGGGGTACATTATTGCAGGAACTTTTTATCACGAGGGAGCAGTTTCCTGAAATCACGCAGTGAAAAGGGTGTGGGAAGGTATGGAGTCTTTCTTCCATTCTGCCCTGGTGAAAACACCTTCTGCAGAAGCAAGATTACTCACAGGCAGGTTAGACTTATGCTGGAGCCCTCTTGTTCTGTGGTCACGCAGCGTCACGAGCCACAGCTGAAATCTGGCCAGTGGAAATCGAGGTCAGTGGAAGTGAGACACCTGGGATTCTCTTGGAAGGCACACTTTGACCAGGTACTATATTTGGAAAGGCCAAGATTAAGCAGACCTGGAAGACTAAGTACATCCTCAAGGTCTAGAGTGCAGCAGGACCTCAAGGACCGGATCCCATGAAAGCAGAGATGCCATAATACAGTGCTGAGGGGTGCTATATAAATACGTCATTTCCAGTGAGTCACTCTTCCCACAGATTCTTGTCTGTGCCGTGTTGCTATTAGTGTTAGAAGCAATTTCTGGGTGAGACGGTGTTTCACCCAGGACAATGTCTGTGATTCAACACTTTCTCCCATCCTACTTGTTTCAGAGCACATAAAGGAGATACTTGGGTAGGAGACACGTTTCGTAGTTCCTCAACATGCTGGAGGCTGTGTTTGCTGAATTCTCACTTCCCTGACCCAAACCTTTTTGCTTTATCAGTACTGTGGCTCTGCCTGGGAGCTCCAGCTGAAGCTCAGGTGGTGGCTGTGCTGGGTGCTGTACACAAACGTGCCCCAGGTGACACCCTGGCGAGAACAGGCACAGGCTAATGCATATTTGCAAACTCTTCTCTCTCTATCACACCCCCACACACATCACCTTTTTTTGGAGTAAACATCCCCACTGCTTGTTCCCAACACTCCAAAAGGGCCCTACCGAAATTGCCTGACTGTGGCTCCGGATGAAGCTGTTGCTCTGAGCAAGTACAGACAGACAGAGCGATCGCCATAGCAACAGAAGTTATGTGTGAAATCCCTGGGAACCGGTCCTCCTCCTCCTCCCCCACCCATTCAGGTCCCTTTTCAGATTTCTTTCCTCTTTTTTTTTCCCAAGGTGCCAGTGCCAATTCATTCCTTGTGCTGAACACCTGTGGAGAGGCTTTGGAAGCAGCCTGCCGGGTTACGATAGCACGCCACCAATTACTGCAGTGGCAGGACAACTTTGTGGAGCATCATATTGGAAAAATGCACCCTGCTGGGTCTTGAGAAAGTCTTAATAAGGAGAATTGAAAGAGGGCAGACAGTGGGAGGGTTCCTGCCTGCGTTTAGGACCTCAGGGGCATATGCCAAATCCGTTCCTGATCAGATCTGCACTGAACTATTTACTTTTTGAGACACTAAGTCAACAGATGCGCATCAAAACAAATTAAAACCATTTAACATCAAGCTGCTAATGGCTAGAACCACACAAAATAATGCAGGTTATTAACCCCATAATAAGGAGCTCATTAAAATGGGAATTGCCAATTAGGTTACTTAGGAGTTCCATTAGGAGAAATACAAGCAACAGAAAAACCACTGAATATTTGCCAGTTGCTGGGTGCAACACACTGTGAAGACTGATGGCCAGGGAGATGTGTCCAACTGGTGTAGACTGGAAGCATTGCCCAGGGCTGCAACACAACCAAACTGTCTAAAACCACAACAGGATAAAGTTCAAATGTCTCGTGAACTCAACTCAGACCTTGGTGAGGTGCATTTTGAGCAGGGAGTGCTGGAAGTTTCATTGGTGGTGAGGGTTAAGGATACCAGTGCTACCAGTCACATTTGTGTTTGTATTGGTATTTAGCTTCCCTTGGAAAGCAGTGCTTCCTTCAGGTCAAAAGGAGCATTCTTAAACACCCTTTGGACATGATGATCAGCCCAAAACTTACCAAAAGCTTTTTATGTTGTAATCTCTGACAAGACAGACATTAAATAGGGCAGCTGTAGGCAGCCTGACCTTGAATGTAGACATCCCCAAACTGCTTCGGAGAATAGTTTTACTACTCTAGTCTGTGCCCTGCATTTTACTATTTCTCACAGCGCTGGGGTTTTAATTTATTCTTCCTAGGTATTGGCATTTTTCTATCATCTGGAGGGAGCTGGCAGCCTCTCAGAGCTTGCTTTGCTTTATATATGTAAAAATATATTTTCCCCGACATACTGAAAATGACATGCACAGAAGAGACCTTTAAGCTTTATTTTGTTGCTGTATAAAAGTAGCACAATAACGTCCTCATGTTGAAATCCCCATTTCCCAAATGGCATCCGTCTTGCTTTCCCACTCACACTTGAGCAGATTTCAGATATCACAGTATCACAGAATATGCTGAGTTGGAAAGGACCCACAAGGATCACTGAGTCCAACTCTTAGCCCTGCACAGCACCATCCCCAAGAATCACACCATGTGCCTGTGAGTATCACTCACACACTTAACTCTCACAAAACCAGATTTGAGCTGAATGTTCCCCAACAGGCTTTTAGACATATTAGGAACAAGACAGACATTTAAAGGTTTCTGACTTAAGAAAGATGCCTTAAGAAAGGAAAATCCATATTTTCCCTTCTGAAGACAGAGAAAACCCCAAAGTGTCAGGTGCTTCATGAGATGGGAGAAGAAAGAAGGGAGCAGGAAAGGCTGGTGTGGTGCCTGAGTGCACAAGGAGGTTTTTGTGGCAGACAGTTTCCTGAAGTGCTCTGAAAGCATCCAAAAGTGGCACTTTTTCCTCGGGAAAGGATCCAGCATTGACTCTGGGAGGACAAAAGGTGTGATAACCCCTTTATGTGGCACAGCTGAAGGGACCTACACCACCTACATGTATACCTAAGGGACCACACCACCTGGGAATAGGAACTGCTGTCAACCTACATGCTAGTCTTCCCACAAGGACTGAATTTCCAGAAGGTACATTTAGTCAAATAAATCACCTTCTACTTTGACAACACCCGTCTTTATCCATGCTTTACCTTCACCCCCTCACAGCAATGGGAAATCTCTGCACTGCCACGCTCGACAGCATGTCAGGATATAAACTACTGTGGGTTTATACTGCACTTCCCAGTGTTGGGGGGAGCTTAGCTGGGAAAGTGGATTTTGCTGTGCTGGAATGCCACTCCTGCAGCTGACACACCTTTGGGAAAGTTCCATTCCAGCCCCTCCTTAGGCCAGCTTGCAATCCCTACTGAGAGCACCACTCATGATGCTTGGTTTCATTCATGGTACCAACAACTGTCCCAAAGACATTTGGGGAAAATGAACCCAGGATAGGGGAGAACACACAGGAGTTAACTGCTCCATCCCACAGCACCACTAGTCCCTGACAGGGTGTGGGGATGAGACACCACACAAGGGACTGCCAGCATGTGGCAACTCCAGGCTAGTACAAAGCCCTGCCATATCAGGGATTTACATGGGACTGTGACAACAGCGTGTGTGTACTTCTTTTTGATATAACTAGACTGGCACTTCAAGGGGAAGAATTATGTGGGCATGTCAGTAATAGCATTATGCAGCCCAAGGTGAGCATTTGAAAGTTATTTCACAGGCAAAACTGTGCTTTGAGCAGTCAGCAAATCAAGGTCATCTCATTCAACAAAATTGCAAAGAACAGCAAAAGTGCTAAATCAGTATGGTCATATATTTACAGTGAATAATTTAAGCAGCTCCAGAGTTGAAACCAAGAAGATTTTCTTCAATGCTTTGAATTTAGCTCTGTTTTCAGAACCACTTAAAATAGTAAATTATGTTCTTTTATCCCACTGGTCTTATGGAAACTTATGGTCTTATGGTCCCTCCTGTCATGACTTCATAAGGGATATTTGCCTTTAAGTTTGAGCAGGGACAGGTCCTGTTCTCTTTCATCTCTTCCAAGATGTTAACTTTTTCACACATGTTTACTGAGGCCACAAACTGAGATAAAACAGGTTTTACTAGCATTGTTCAAGAAAGCATTTAAGAAGATGTTAAGTATATTTAAAATTAGAACTATGCTGTAATCTCAGCTGGTATAGACTGACATATTTCCGATGGTATAATGGATCTATGCCAAATTACATCAGCTGGCCACAGCATAAGATGTTAAAACCAACTGGAAAAACTCATCTGATATTTAAAAGCAACATATGGGAGCAGCAGAGACTTCAGGAAGATACTTCATTTAGGATATTTTGAAAACAGAATATGTCCTACAGTAGTGTAGAAGGAGGTGTATTAACTTCTATCTATGTCCTGTGGGCAGTAATTATAATTTAAATCTTATTAATATTTCTCCACATCTTACTTAATGCTAATTGTCATGGTCTTCTGGGGTAAAGGAGTAGAAAGTGAATGATGCATTGTCACATGTACGTTAAGGAAAAAAAATTAAATGAATGAATAGAAATGCTGACCTTTGCAGGACTTGCTTTGGCTGCTGAAATGCTATGGGTAGTAAAGGATATGTACAAAATATCATATAGAATACATATAAAATATTGTATGGAGCATATAAAAAATATGTACATTGGACAGAGACTATTTACAAGAGCATGTAGTGACAGGACAAGGGGGAATAGATTCAAACTGAGAGTAAGTTTAGACTAGATACTAGGAAGGAATTCTTCCCTGTGAGGCTGCTGAGGCCCTGGCACAAGTTGCCCAGAGAGGCTGTGGCTGCCCCATCCCTGGAAGTGTCCAAGGCCAGGTTGGACAGGGCTTGGAGCAGCCTGGTCTGGCAGAAGGTGTCATTGCCCATGGCAAGAAAGTTGGAACTGAATGATCTTTAATGATCCATTCCAACCCTGGCTGTTCTATGTTTTTATGGTTCTGTGAAAATGTAGAGGCTCAGATAGCTATCAAATTTGAAGAATTCAGTATTCAGTGGGCACAGACGCTGTGCTTGGCAAATAGACTGTTCTCTGTGGATAGTCATATCTACCTGAATGTCTTCAGCACACCTTTGCTGAGTTACTTCAGCAAAGTAACCTCAGGAGGATATCAGTATAACCCGGACTACTCTGCTAAGCCAGGATCTGTTTCACCTTTGGTTTACACAGGAGTTACACCTGCAAGCTTGTCGACGATCTAATGCACAAATGGTGCTGTTTGTAGAACAGACACCATGAGAGGATGACACAGACAAACATGGGAAAGGAGCCTGCTTTCTCACTCTCCTTGGCAGCAGGTTGAAGAGCACAGTGCCTATTTTGTAGTGATTCAGCATTTGACTACCTAAAGAAAAAAAGAATCAGTATTTCCAATTCTGATTCCTTGATGTCTTTTTAATCCTTTAAAGAAGCTGCAGTGATGAAAGTTTTATTGTAAAGATTGGTGTCATCTGTAAATGAAAAGTACAACTGATTGTTCCCATAAAATATGAGTCTGCTATTGCTACACAGTTTATGAAGGAGTATTAAATTAGTTCCCGTGAAAAATTCGGATGGGACATAATGTTAAAGGCTATTTTGTGAATGGAAGTAAATTTGATGCAGATCAAAGTTTGGGATAAATTTTCATCTTGGCTGAAGGTCTCATGCTTTATCTGTACACTTAAGACTACACATGAAGCCCATCACAGTCCTGCTCTGAAACCCAGAGATTTCAAGGTGCTCTGTGTCAGGTCACTTAACAGCTTAAGAACAGAAACAGAAAGGGACATGTATCAAGCATAAATCAAAAGTGGCATCAATACTGCCAAGAACTCCTGGTTTGCAAGCATTGACACCTCCCTTTCCACCCCACTGATTAAAATAAACTCATGCAGGCATGGATAAGAAGCACTGAAACTAAAATATTAAACTTTCCTTTCCTATTAGCTGGGAAGAGGGGTGGAGAATTTGCCTCAGAGATGTCTGCAGCTCAAACCCTGCTGAATACAAGGGCACAGCAGATACCTAAGCAGGGACTTTAGGCTTCAGTTCTATACGAACTTAAACTCAGGCCCACAGCACACATATTCTACATTTTTACCCTTAAATGGCTAAAAACCAGTGAAGTTTAAAGGCAAATCATATGCATTATGTACAACAAAATGAGTGGTTTATACCATTATGTTTTGATTTCCTCAGGAAAACTAGGACAATTAAAGGCAGGAAGGAAGGTCATAAATTTGAAAGAAGATATGGGGATCACCACTCACCTGAATAGGAAGCTTTAAATAGTCTATCATTGACTCATCACAATTTGGAAAGAGTGTAGCTTACACTTTTACTCTTGCTTGCTGAACAGATTTGACACTTATGAATTAAAATAGGCTTACGGTAATCTGTACCCAAACAGTTAAAATACCTGTATTCGTTTTATTTGTATGTGTTAGCCTTTCATGGCATACACATGCAGTGAATAATAGCTAGTTCTGGGAGCCATCGTGAAAATGAAGAGACAGCCTTCAGCCTTTCAGCCACAATAAACTCTCCATCACAAGACTTGGTTGTTGACTAAACCACTAAGCCTCTAACACATTGCCCACACCTAGAGAGATAAATATGGCTTTTTAAACCAGAGAGACAGATACATGTAACATCTAGTTAGCTGTGCTCTGTAACTGCTGTTTTCTCTAACGGTCTTCCTTTGTACAAAAGAATATGTTGGGACTGCTGAAATTAATATAAACATCAATAATATGTAAGTCCTTAAGATGAAGTAACCCACTGTACAAGAGGTTGTGCATCTTTATATTAAGTCTTCTCTCTGCCTCTCCCCATTATTTAATAGATAAAATAGATGAAGTGTGGAGAAAAGTAATTTTATCCTCATCCCCTGATAGGAAACTGTTATACATAGAAGAGTTGAATAACTTGGGTTCTGGAAAGCTGGGCTAGGACTGGGAACTGACTGGGAACTGATCCTGTATTACTTGTCCCATCATCTCAACCAGGAGCCTGCCCTTCCTCTCATTTAGTAACACCAAATTGGAGTGCAATTTGAAGATGAGACAATGAAACGTTTCCTTTGAAAAAAATCCTTTGACATTTTTAATTTCCTTTAAAATTAATTTTGAGTCCTTGATTACCAGTCTCAAATTACATCTGGATATTCCCATTGTGATTGTTTCTCTGAAACAATACTTAGGCAAGCCCCACATTGCCCAGTCATAGTAGGAGCGTTGGAGACTTGGGATGCCCCTTAAAAACTATTTTCAACAGCTTGTTGCACACATATGGCCTTTCCTTGACAACCAGGCTCAAAAAGCAGGTAATTCAGCCAGCATTTGAGCAAGGTGGTGCCTTACTGCGGCTTCTGTGCAGCCAACACGCTTCTAAAACCGGCACGGTAACCACAGATGAGCAGATCCCAAATATTTTGATAGACAGAGTGCCATAAAACATCAAGTTAGAAACTCGGCAGCCCACAGACGGCCACGACTTCAGTGGCTGCCTCAACCTGTATCTAAGCAGCAACCCACACGAGTCAAGTGGTGGGAGGGAGTTTCTCGTCCCCTTCCTCCAGAGCTTCCGTTGGTGTTGCTCCAGTTGCTGTCACGGGCACTCGAGTGATGCTGTGTGATTCTAATGCGCTCTCACCCTCCCAAACACGTGGGCGGATTTCACATCGCTTATGTGTGGTGAAACCCTCTCCTCTGAGAAGAATTGTCAGGAATTCCTTGGCCTGCTGTGAGCAGCACTGCCAGAGCCGAGAGGTGAAGAGCTGCCACCTGCAGTGAAGATCAGATAAGAACGAGGAGTGTCTCTGCTGGGTGCAAATTCAAGGACTGAGGGCCTGCTGCAGACACATCCTGACGTGGGCTCCCAAAAGCCCAGTGCTAATTAGGGCTTGGAGGTGATGTGTGTGAAAACAAAGAATTTGCTGGTTGGCTGTGCACATTTTGAGATTTCTGGATCATAATTTGCACTGTGAATCCCAGCCAGAAGTCAGTGGGCAGACAACACAGAGAAAGGGGAACATTGGTGGAACGAGTGGTCCAGCAGTTTTGTAAGGAAACCAGCAAAATTCCCAGTAAGTCCTCTCATATTTTTAAGATTGCTTGGCGTGGATTCAAGTGTGGCATTTAACTCCTCTCTGTGGGAAAAGTCTAGTTGAGATTGTGAGCTAACAGAGTGAAGTCCTTGAGGTATGACAGTGTAGCATATCATTCTCCCAGTTCCCACACTGGAGATCCATGGTACTACCACAAGCGTATCAAAAAGAAGGTGAGATTTGTCTCTCCTCAGGCCCATATTAATTAGTGTCTAGGAAAAAGGAACAAATAGCACCACTGCAAAGGACGTCTGCAGTCCTTGTGCTGGGACTGGGCTTGTCCATGTGACAATTTATGTCCTTTTCTTTACCTGTCTGATGTTTGCCTTGCCAGTCCCTGTCTGTACACATCTGGAGTATGTAACCCCATGCCACTGGGATTTTCCACCTCTTCTGCAGTGACATTCCTTCCACTATACTTTCCCTGCCTAGTATTCAAGCTCTGATGATTTTGCTTTCATTTTCACATCTATTGGCTCAAGGAACACTGCCAAAAATGTGACTGTAAACATGCTGTGATCCCAGAGGCAGCAATATGGTGACTCCATGAAGGTGGAGAACCAAACACAGGACCTGAGTATATGGTGGTTTTTAACCCTATTCTTCCCTACAATGGAGATCTTTCCAAGCCAATCTTGCTGGAGATCCAAGTCATCAGACTATTATCCCCTTCCCAGTCTGAAAGTGACCATGTGTGTAGCCCCACCACTGCTCACTGATGAGCCCTGGTTCTCCCTACCACTAAGCAGCATTCTTTCATGGTAAGGTTTGTCTCTGTATCAGAATATAACCTGCTGCCTTCCTTTGTTTTGTTTTGTTTTTTTCCCCAGGCTATGTATGTGTTTATTTCCTTTGATATTCCTGGTAAATAGGTCGTTCCTTCCACCCTCTTGTCTATAACAGTTAATCTATACCATTACCTGTTTGCCTGCACTCTTTTCAGAAGTTCCTGCCCCAAGTGGTTTTCCTATTAGCACTTCAAAAGAGGATTGATCTGGGTGTTTTTAATGAATTATCAGCTGTGGCTTTCTATCAACATTAGCATCCAAGGAGCTCTTCTGGATTACTCCTCTCCACAGCCTCTGGGGTTACTGCTTTGACCTCTCCTAAGTAAGCAATGTTACCCTGTGGATGTTTCTGCACTTAGATTTGTTCAATTTCTTGCTATTCCCACTATGTCCCACTCTTCATTTATTGAAATCCCTTTAGGATGGTGCTTCTAATAAATGATTTGCAATTCACACTCCAGCTGAGTGTTATCTTTGAATTTGATTGATGTATTTTTCTTCTCCTTCCTCAATGCTACTGCAGATGAATATAATGTCCAACGCAGCAGGAGTCCCTGAGGAGCCCAACATGGCAATATTTATAAGCTTACTCCACTTTCTATTGAAGGGGCTGATTTTAATCTCTTTCATTGTTATTCTCTGTATCCACCCTACCTCTTTCTTGTAATGCTTTGGGCCCAGTCCAGCCACTGTTAAAGTCAACTGTCTCTGCATGGAATTCTTTAGGCATGGATCAGGTTCTACAGGAATATTATATCTGAATAAACTGAGTAAAATTAATTACTGAAATCAAGGATCTTTCTGCAGAAGAGTTCTCCATACAACCAGTTGTCTTGTCCGCCAGTGAAACCCTTAAGGGTAAATTTACTGAGTGACTCAAGGGACCATATCCCTTCTTCCTCCCACCAGCATGTCCCACTATGCTGCATACTCATCCCACAGGATGGATAAGCAGCTGCTTATCCTTCACTCTCCCCACCCAACACTTCCCACTCCACGTGGTTTTCCTCCTCCCATCAGCATTGTGAATATAATTTGTCTGTAGAGTCTATCACTTGGGTGCAACTGCTCCTCTTAACGTGACCTCTGAGTGTGTGTGACACACTCTGTTTTGTTCCTCCTGCAGAACAGCTAATAGTGCTTTCTGATTATTAGAGACCAAGTTTCACCTGGAAAGGATGTCAAGTTAATTGATCTGTAATTCCCCTTTTGGAAAAGAAGCGTGATGTTTTCCCTCTGCCAGTCACCAGGGCTTCTTCAGTTCTCCAGGAGCACTTGAATATAATGGATAATGGGCCTAAGAGTTTTTCAGCTAATTCCTTTAATACCCTTGGGTATGTACCATCTGGCCCTCTGTGCCGATTTGAATGCATTGTGCTCTTTATATTTCTTTGCTGTTTCTTTAATGATTTTGCTAACTCCTGGCTCTCAGTTTCTTGGCTTTCCTTTGATTGCTCATTGCATGCAATGTTTTTAAAGGAATTTTAGAAAACTGGAATAGGTGACCTTCTTTTCAGCTCACTGTATCCATTGCAGAAATTAACTCGCTTTTTAAATTGCCTTTCATCAAGAAGCATTGTGTCTCAAAAGTTTGTGCTGAGATTATTATCTTTTATCCTATCCAGGCAAGACTGCATCTACAGGACATTTCCTGCTATTTGAAAGAGAAGGGCGTTCAAGAGAATTTTCTGTAAGACCCTATATCCAGGTCTTGTCTTCTCAATACTGGTAGGGAATTTTTCCTTCTTTCTATTATGTCCTATTTTCTCTCTCTTCAAGCCCATTAATGTGACCCTGGTTACATCCTTCAGTTATTTGTAGACTCAAGTCTGCTATTTTCTTACCTCTTTGCCATCTTATATCTAAGTATCACTTCATGAATCAAACCTGCACCAAATGATCTGATCATATCTCTACTCTCCTTTGAGGCCTCTGATTTTACAGGGTATGGCATTGAGATTCCAAGAAATTAACAACAACCTTCCAGCCGTATCTAAACCAGGCAGGTTACGGTGATGCCCACTGAGGATGGCACGGAATTTTGCAATGCCGGGTGGCTGCCAGGAGTTGCACGTAGATTCTCCTCTGACATGACTTCCCAGCTTTCCTTAATGTGGCTGCTTCCAACTGTCCTTCAGGGATATTTTTCCCTGAGTGATGGTAGCCCATATTATTCCACTTTCATGATGTTATTTTCTGGCCACATTGCTAATCTCTGTAGGTGCCACAGGGTAAGTTCTCTGTTCAACAACACTCAAATCTCCTCCCATTTTAGCATCAACACCATCTTGCTGTACTGTGCATTTTCCCTGCTTACTTGCATGTGAACTTGCTTTCATTTTTCTCCAAATTTTTCTATTATCCAATATTCATCCCAGAATATTTTCCATTTTAAATGGCTTCTATAGAATTTCCTTTTCCCTTTTTTGAAACAAACGAAAAAGCTTTTTTCTCCTTTCTACATAGACATATTAGACATGACAGGTTTATACCCGTCTGCCTCTAACACATAGTGTCCTTGAAATAGGTACAGACGATGGGTCTACCGATATGCTGAAAGATGGAGTGAAAGGTAAGTAAAATTCACTAGATGAAGCAGCACAAGGTAGGCAGCACAGCTACTGGGACATGGTCACAGGATGGTTTTGATTTGAATGTGAATCATTTACTGTACAATCCACTGAGGTTGGAAGGGACAGTCTCCTCCTGTCTTGCATTTAGATGGCATCAGATGAGGGTAGTTGTGGTTGCCTTCCCTCCACCCTGACTTGGGAAAATCGTCATGACGTGGACCCCAGCGCTCCATTCCTTTGGCACATCCAGCCAGGTCGTGTCTGGATGTGGACTAGCCCATGCCTGTCAAAATGCTGGATGGGAAGCAGAGCAGGATAGGACACTTGATAACTTCCCCGAGGCTTCAGGCTACAGAGAAAAAATGACCCCCTTTTTCTCTGCAGAGACAATAAACAAAAGGCTGCATTAAAACCTTTGTTTGCAGGAGATCATGGAGATTTCAGCGATACCATACTCCCCTGCAGGAGGAGGGATTAAGAGGGTTACAGAACAGATTTACAAGCCCTGGAGAGAGTAAGTATCCAACGGAAATCTTTGGCAATCCCCTTCCCTTCCTCTTCTGCATCTCACCCTGGCTTCTGGTAACACTTAGAACAAAACCACCAGCTCTTGCTTGTTTTAATGTGTTCTCTATTTTACACTGAACCCAAAGGAAACATCAAAGGTCTGGCTCAAGCACTTGCAAGTAAAAATAGCTCTAAGGCCAATATATTTAAGACCCTTGAATGATATCTCTGAAATAAGTCATCCTAAGCCCATGAGAGGGGAATGGTGTTGTTTGTAAGGAATGTGCGTGGTGCTGATAGTGGGCAGTACTGACATGTAAAGAGCAATGAGTGGTACTGCAAAACAAAAGGAAGGTGAGAAAAAGGGCATGAAGACTGCATTGCACTGTTTTGTGGAAGAAGAGCAAAATATATTTAAGATAAAATCCAGTTTCAAGCTGCCTTTATTTTCTTTCCAATCTGATCTTTCTCCTCCCTTCTGAGAAATTTAGATCTGAACCTGTCTTTCTTGGTACATGAGAGAATGGTAAATCATGGTACATCCTTGGTACATGAGGGTATGACCCTCTCTCTCCCACAAAGCACTGCAATTTGTTTATAACCATCCAGGACTCATTTATTCCCTGTGACGTGCCTATTTTTGAAGTAAGATAAGTCAAGGCTATGAAGGCATCAGGCACATCCCATGTAGTCCTTTTGAATCAGCCTTTTGTCTGCATTGCTCTGTATTTGAATAAAACATTATGCTTTTATTCTCTGTCACTACCAACCTCTGTCTTAAATTCCTTTGCTTCACAGGTAAACAGTATTTTCTTTTTCCATCTTCTAGTAACAAGGCGAATGCACCTTTGCAGTCATTAATCCATACTGCCTTCACGTCTGCACTCTCTCACTGAAACTTGGGCAAGGACAGCTTGAGCCACTGAGATACCAACACCAGGTGGGATTTTCTGGAATAGATCAGTGTAAGTCTTGTCTTCCTTTGACCTGATGATTCTGACCCCCATTTTCCAGCAAATGGCTCCCAAACACAACATTTGTAATCGGTCTTTCTCAGATATGATGGAGGTATATCATCGCAGGATGTAAACACAGGGTATTCCACAGATTCCTGCCTGTCATGGCCAGTCCTGGCCTGTCCTGGCAGACAATTTATGAAATCTCTTGAGTCATGAAGGAGGCTTTATATACTAGGAAGGTACTAGAAAGACATTGGAAAGTATACTTGATTTTAAGCACACACATCTTTCAAAGGCTAATGTACGGACAAGCCCACTGAAGTGAATCCTTATGGCTCACGACTCAGGGATGTGAGTGTGGTCATATGGAGCAGATCCAGGTTTCAAACCACTGTCTGAGAGCAGTGCAGTTGAGGGTCCCGTTAGCTGAGCCAGGGAAAAGGACAATAATGGGTCAAAACTGGCCAGATACACAAGGGGCAAGTGCTGGAGGGTGTGAAAAAACCCCAGTCTTATGGCCCTCATGGCTGCTCTATTACCATGAGAGTTTGCTGCAGTTATTTAAGCAGGGTGAACAAGATAAAAAGGGCTTGTTGGTGTTGGATGCTGAGGCAGTGTTTAAGACATCCCTGACTCACAGCTCACAAGCTGGGACTCGTTTTGCAAGTTCAGTCCCTGTTCAGATAGGATCAGGGAATGTCTCTGGGCCGGATTGCGAAGGAAGCAGTCTTGCCAAATATGCTCTGCCCACAGCACCGTCCAGACCCGTCAGATGATATTTCTTCTAATTTTACTAATGTATGCTTGGCCCCAATTCCACGCTACCTGAGGCTACAGCTGTAATAAAAACACAGCACACATGCTGTGGGTGGGTGCATGCAGCTGGTGGGAGTGGAGGCACGTGAAAATGAAAAACACAACCCTTTCTTAATTGCAGCAGAGGAATCAAGGAATAATATTCTGCTGAATCCTTTCCTTCTCGCTTTCCCTCTGTGGCACAGCCTCACCCATAGCCCTGTCTGTCGCTGGAGAAGATGACACCAGCTTTCCTCCGTGCAGAGATTGTTCCATACTTGAGCAAGGCTTTTCAGGCAGAAGTGGGCTTGTATTGCCACACACAGCTTGTGTTCGGGTGTGGCTCCTACACCAGCCTCATCCCACGTACCCACCTTGTGGGCTGTGCTGGTGGATGGGGTGTTGGTGATCTCATCCCTACCTGAGGATGAAACCATCAGGCTGCCCTCTTGCCGTGGTCATGCAGGACATACCCTCCTGGAAAGGAGTGAAAGAACCCTGGGCACGCATTTGTGCCCTACCCATGAACTGCTTGCATGAATGCTTCTGGTGGAGATGGGTTGTGCTGCAGCTCTGGGCTGAGGGAAAATCTCACTAACCACCTCATGGGTTTAGAAAACTTTTTTGAGCCACAAGCCCTCCTGAATATGGCAACTTAACATCACTGCTCTGTCTGTAGAGAAGAAATTAAAACAGAGGTCCCAGGGAAGGCATAGGACTGTTGGGGAAAAGGAAAACTAGCCCCAGGGAAGAGGCAGAGAGGAACTCCTTGGTGCAGCCCTTGTTTCTGCTCGCAGGATGTAGACACAGGCACCAGAGCGATACTCCATCAGAGGAGCAGAACATGTTGAGGTCCTGGTACCATCCTCACCACTGAAGCCAGCCAGCCATCGCAGCTCTTGATCTCCCTGCCACATCATCCCACTAACATGCATCCCTGATATCACTTGTTTGGGGCCACCTTGTTCTCTGACAGCTATTCCTACTGGAATCTCTTGCAGAAAGAATCAGCATGGGTAAGAGAAAGGCGTGGGTAGTCCTGAGAAGGCAGTTTATGTGCTGGGAAATTTGGGATTTTTATGGACTTGCAGAAGTTTCAAGCTTCTGACATTAGTCTGAATCCCTTTTTTCTGAGCTTATAGTGAGCATTGCAGATACCAGGAGTACTTTCAGTCTAAAAATTTGTATTCACCAGACATAGCACAGTCTATTTATGTTGACTTCCAACAACAGTATTTTATTTACTGGCAGCATTTTTTGTTGGCTGGTTGGTTATTTAGTGGCTCCACCTGCCAATGCCCAGCCCTGCAGGATGATATGCAAGTAAAGATGTTGCAAGAAAGAGAAAATGGTCACTTCCTTCTTCCACTTCTTCTGATTCATTTGACACACTTGGTATATTAATGATTACTTTTTTCACTGGTCTGTGCTGTCTCAGATGCCTTAAAAACACTTGCCCAAGCAATGTGCTGTCACATCAGGAGTTTATTTTCCTTGCTCTCTCCAGGGGAACCTCCACCCCTCTCTAGGCTAAACACATGAGATGCTAAGGCTTAAAATTTATGGAGCTTGATTTAAAAGCCAGGATGTCTCCTGGTCTCAAGGGAAGGGAAATGACCCTTGGCTTATTTTGCAGTCACTCCTTTTCAGAGAAGGAAGTGCTAATAAGCACTCACTTGAGGCACAACAGCTTAGTGCAAATGAAGGCCAAAAAGCAGACACATAATTACTGTGACTGGGAATAGAGGAGCCAAGAAGAACACGTGAGAAGTTTCCCTTGTGAGGGGTGCTCTGTGAGCGATGCACATCATCAGCCACGGTACTGTCTGAGATGGGAGCTACCCGACATCCAGGACTACCCCAGGGATCCTGCTTCCCCTCCCAAAGCAGCTCACTAGCAGCTGGGGATGGGTCCATGGTTGCAGCATGGGAGAGGAGATAGAAAGGAGAGAGAGCACTGGGAAAAGGAAATGCCTGAAAAACATCATAGGTGTTGGTAGGAATTCCACATGGAGACAGTCCATCGCATGCTCTGCAGATACATGAGCTCCTGAGCAGTTTGAGAACAGCTCTGAAAACCCACCGTGATCACCCAGGGGAAATCCCAGGTGGGATTTCAAAGCACAGCACCCTCAGGCTCTCGGGACCCCTCCTGGAATAGCACAAGGGCACTTGCTTCCACTGCACCCAGCACCTTCCCCTCGAGATGAGCCTTCCCACAGCCTCCCTGGTGGGGACATGTCCTTGGCTGTGATACCTCTGAGTGGCCCACCCCAGTTCCCCCTCCCCACACCCCAAAAGTGACTGCGCTCCAGACCCCACAGAGCACCAACAAAACAGCATGAACACAACACATGATGCAGCTGGAAACCAGAAGGGGCCATTTGTTTGTCTTACCTGGCTTGGCAATCACAGACCATCAGATTTCACATGAGTACTGCATCCGGCAACCTGGTCACGCAAAAAAACTTGATCCTCTCAGGACTATAATGTCTCAGGCAGAATCTAGGAATGGAATGGACAGATCCCCAGCAGTGGCAGAAAAGGGCTTGGGTGAGCTGTGCCTCGGTGACACTGCCAGGCAACCTGCAACTCACTACCGTAGAGGAAGGCAAAATGAATCAAGATTCTTGTTCTCTGGTCTGATGAAAAAACCACTTTTGAACTCAAACAGAGTATTCACTTTGACTCTCAGCAAGTTAGAGTCAAGAGTCAAAAGGGGATGTGGAAACACTGCCATGTACAACTGTTGCACCACTTTTCTTGTTACACTTCCACTTATTGCTCAAGAATGGTCCACGACCGTTTTGGCCAGGACTTGCCAGTGTTTGTGACTAAAAGTTCAGCATGATAGTGGCTAACACCCTTATTAGTAGCTTTTAATAGGTCCCAGACTATGTGTAAAAAGAACATAAGTAATTTCTTAAAGACTTGGTGCACAAAGGCTTGTGCATGCCATTTGAATACTATAAACAGTTTATAAGAAAATCAGTTATGAGGCAGTAAATCTAGGAGTCTCAGGCAATAAATTCTTTTGTGCTCCTCATTTCTATGGCCTTTTCTTGCTGTTACAAGGTGTCAGAAGGGCATTTGCTGTCACAGATGTATGCAAAAGCACATTCCCACCGGATCTTTCAGAGATGATGCTCCTCTCTAATGTCCTCGTCTTGGAACAGGGAGGGAATGGCAGCACCTCAGCCTGTCCCCAGAAAGAAATTCACAAATCAGGACAGGGGATTATCCTGCTGTATTTAGTATTGGTGCAGGCTCACTTTAAGGACCATGTGCTGTTCTGGGCTCCAAAATTTAAGAAAGTTGTTAAGGTACTTGAATGCATCCAGAGGAAGGCAACAAAGCTGGTCAAAGGGCTGGAAGGAGTGTCCTGTGAGGAACAGGTGGGGATTTTGGGCTTTTCCAGTTTGGAGAAAAGGAGGCTGAGGAGTGAACTCATTGCTCTCTGCAGCTCCCTGAGGAGGGGAAGTGGAGAGAGAGGTGCTGATCCCTTCTCCCTGGGATCCAGGGATAGGGCACATGGGAATGGTTCAAAGCTGCTCCAGAAGAATTTCACTCTTGACATTACAAACTGTTTCTTTACTAGGAGGGTGGTCAAAAACTGGAATGGGATTCCTTGAGAGGTGGTTGATGCCCCCAGGCTGTCAGTGTTTAAAGAGACATTTGGACAATGCCCTTAACAACATGCTGTAACTTCTGATCAGCCCTGTGGTGGTCAGGCACCTGGAGTGAATGATCATCACAGGTCCATTCCAACTGAAATAGTTCTATTCTATTCTATTCTATTCTATTCTATTCTATTCTATTCCATTCCATTCTATTCTATTCCATTCTATTCTATTCCATTTGTCTTAGCATGTAGCTGCTGGCAAAGGCCCCTGCTTGTCTTCCGCACGGGCCACAAAGTCTGGCTTTGCTGGGTTGCTCAAACTGAGTCCAGAAGAAATGACTGCTTGGTGAGATCAACCTGCCAGCTCAGCCGCCTACGCTCGTGCTCTGTCCGGGGGAAATGACACCTGGGCATTTCCAGTAAGCCCAGCATCCTTTCACTGGCTGCTGCTGGGAACTCCCCACTGAATCACCCAACCCTCTGCAGACATACACACATTTCCTTCTGTTTCCTTCTGGAGAAACCAATCTGTGTGCACCCTCTGAAAGCATGTGAGGTCTGACAGCAAGGCCAATCAGCCAGGTATCAGACAGGCAGAAGTGTGTTTTCAGGAACACTTCAATTTTCAGGTCTGTCACTTTTTACTGCCATATTGGGAACTGGAAATATCCTGAACCTTCAGAGGGAAGTGGTAAATGAGCAAAAAACATACCCTTAGAATGCACCTACTCCTGCAGGAGCCATGAGCTTGTATTACTGTCATATTCCGAAGACTGAGCCATGTGTGTGATAATGGCTTGAGGAAAATTGCAGCTGGCCTTCCTCTCCATAATGTCTGGGAAGAGGGAGAGCAGGAGTTGGATTCAGAGGGCAGAGTATTCCCCACACCATGCAAGTTTGCCCTGTTGTACATACTCACTTCACTGAAGAGTATTGCTAGTAGCTGGATCAAAGCACATCAAACAGAAGAGCATCCTTCCTTGCTAAAACAAAGTGGGAAGGGGACTCCTTATGGCAAGGTTGGGTTTGGCAGGCTTCATGCTGTTTGCTCCTGTTGCACCCTCACACCCTCAAAAGTGTCTCAAAAGTGTCATTCAGTTCTCTTCCAGGTGCAGTCACCCACCCACCATGATCAAGTCACTTCTCACCTCCTGTCTGACAAGCAAAGAGCTTCCTGGCCCCCAAAGCTCGTTTCCAGCTGCAGCCTGACTTCACTGATCCTCCTTTACACCCTCTGGTGCCTTCATGCCCTCTTGCTGCCCTAGCAAAAGCCACTCTGGTAACAGATGCGAGATGGCTTTCCTGATTGCATGTCACTCCACCTTCCACCCCTCTGTGAAAGAGCCAGACATTCCTTGTCACCCCTCTGCACAGAAAGCCTCTCTAGACATTGTTGGCACCACTTCCCCAAGCAGCCTTCCGTCCTGTGGGCAGACCCGGGGTTTGTTTGAGATGGAGAGCTGCAGCCATGCCAGGCTTCCCAGGCAGCATGTGCCAGAGCATATGTAGTTTAAGCGAACAGAAATGTAAAGAACAGGCTTTCTATCCCTTCCCCTCGCCAGCCAAGTTCTGCACATGTTCCCCAGTAAAATTCCCAAATGAGGTCAAGGCGTTTAACTCATTATCATCATAGAGCTCCCCCACCAGACTGAAGGGTTTCCAGACAGATGACAAACACTCCATCTAAGCAATGTGGATCACCAAAATCCACCACTGCACCACAGCTGCTTTGGACTGGAGCACAGCAGGTCTCTCAAGCCAGGGGTGTTACACAACCATTGCCTAGAAAGGAGGAAATCAACAAAACTTCTCTAATTTAAACTGCAGCAGAAAATTAAGTAAATTAAAAGTGGGCTTGGCCAATGACATTCAGACTCCAACAGCTGGGAATGGAAGGTCCTGGTGGTTCAAGTGGCCACAAGCCACCACGAAATTAAAAGTAGCTTTCTATTTGGAAGGCTGGAGGCCAGCAACACCATGGCCCCTACCAGCACTGAATTAGTCCTAGGTTGACCCCACCTGACAGCACTTCCTGCAACATCTGGATATTCTTTGGATGTCTCTGCCAAGCTGCAGCTTGTTCCAAGACTGCTGAGTTCATGAGACCTGAAAACACACATCTGCCTGGGAGCTGGCAGCATCAAAGGAAAGAACAGTGCTGAGAGCTTGGTTATCCCTTTGCCAGCAATCAGGTGGGCACTGATTGGGCACAGGCTGCTGGGGATGGTCTGCACTTTGCTGGCAACAGCAGCTCCACTGCTGGCCGTGGCAAGGTGGCTCGGAGGTGGCCAAGTCCTGTCCCCATCCCTGACAGCTCTGCCCAGGGGGTGACACACACAGAGCAGCCTGGATCCAATCAAGCTCCAACAGGATCCACTCTCAGGGAGGGATTTGCCCTCCCTTACACAAGCTGACTGTGCAGGATGGTGAGTCATGGCACCTGGAGGGCAGCTGAGTGAACAGGGCTCCTCGGGACAGATGTGCCTCTGTCTCTCCAGCACATTCCCTGCAGTGCCTTGGGCCAAGCTTGCCCACTGGCACTAACTCCAGAAAAATTTTCCCTGTCTTGTGCAAACTCCCAACCAAGCAGAGTGCTCACCTATGGATTCAGTTAAAATGCTGGTGCCCCCTGCAAACCACAGGACACAGGGATGATAAGGACACGAGCAAATGCCTGACAGCAATGGGTCTCAATGGCTGGCAGAGCCGATTGGGGCGTCCGTGCTGGCGGTGGCACAGTGGGTGACAGGCATTGCAGGTTTCCTCAGTGGCACAGCTGCTTGAGCTGAGCTGAGTTTTTGAATAAGAAAGCTAAGCCCTGGTTTAGTGTTTTGTGCATGGGGAGGGTGTGCCATGGAGCCAGAGTGTCTGGGGCAGCCGTGGCCAGAGGAAGCCGCTGCGGCCGCTCACGGAGGAGGAAGTCGGCGAGTGCTGGGTTTTGCTGGAGAGCAGGGGAGGTGGCGGGGGGAGTTGGAGAAGGGAGTCCAGCCTAAGAAAAGAGCACGGAAGGAAGAGGCTTGGAAAGTGCACTGCTGATGCGGACGTGGAGGAGAGGGCCACGAAAGGAGCTTGTCCCTACAGACGGCTTCGTGAGATGTGGAAGAAAGGGCTGAGGTTTCAAGATGGAGGGACTGGAAGGAGCAGGAAGACACAGCTGGGTGAGGTGGAGAATTGCTTCCAAGTGGAAAATAGTGCAGGAAATGGTGGCTGGAACTGGAGGGTAAAGCCCAAGCAAACTAGGAGATACGGAAAATGCCACTAGTGACCAAAAGTCATCATTCAGAACTGCTGAAATTGTGTATGAAGTAAGAAGCATCCTGGAGCAGCCAAGATGAATAAACCCCAAAACTTTGCCCTCAGGTATCTGTAGCAAACATGCAATCAGTCTTACTTTGTAGACTCATGGCTTCATTTCACCATCATTTTTGTTTTGCTTGGTTAAAACCCTTAAGCTTTACCTGGCATCATTTAAATCTGATGAAAAGGAGCAGAAAAGCAGGGAATGGGCATATGTTTTTTGCTGGAAAACCCCCAAGTGCCTGCACAGAAGCAGAGAGCAGACCAAAGTCATGCAGTCAGGGGCAGGCTGGAAACACCCAGCAGCATGTGAGGCACATCACCAGCATGTGCTGCAGGCATCTCTTCCACTGCGTGGAGAAGCCAAGCCAGCAAATGTTGATGTACAGAGCCCTAAGGGCAATGGCAACCAGCCATGGGGCAGTGCCAGGGCAGGATTTCTAGGGAGCTGGGGCAGGAGAAGAGATCTGCTATGTCACAGCCACACAGGACTGCTCCCCATAAAGGAGCCAGATAATGGGGCTCTCTGGGTTTGAGTTTTACCAGCCAGTTCTGCTAACCAGATCCAAGTGTGCATGTCCAGAGCAGGTGACAAAGCTGGGGAAGGGTCTGGAGCACAAGGCTTGTGAGGAACAGCTGTGAGAGCTGGGGGTGTTTAGCCTGGAGAAAAGGAGGCTCAGGGGGCACCTTATCCCTAGGTACAACTCCCTGAGAAGAGGTTGTAGCAAGGTGGGGGGTCACCTCTTTTCCAGGGTAAAAAGTGATGGACAAGAGGAAACAGCCTTGAGTTGTGCATGGATTGGGTGTTAGGAAAAATTTCCTCACTGAAAGGTTTGTCAGGCACAGGAAGAGGCTGTCCAGGGAAATGGTTGAGTTACCGTCCCTGGAGGTATTTAAAAGATGTGTAGATGTGGCACTCAGTGACATGGTTTACTGGCGGACTTGGCACTGTTGGGTGATCATCTTAGAGGTCTTTTGCAACCTTAACGATTCTATGATTCTAAGTGCTTCCTGCCCAGCCCAGCCCAGGATTAAAAACTGTGTTTGTTGTTGTGTCCTAACACCTATATCCCTTTGAATGTGCCCTGGAGATGTCCTAATCAACTCCTGATTGAGTAAACTCTTTACCCAAGGGCAGTGCAGGATTTCGCAACAGCCTACAGTGGAGCTGGCAGCGCCCAGCAGTGCTCTCCAGTGCACGACAGTCTCTTGGTTTGTGCTGCTTGGTCCCTGGCACTCGCTGCCACCAAAGGGTTTGCAGAAATCCAGATGGGAGAGGGCTGATGCAGTGTCAGGGCGATCTGCAGAAATGCTGTGTTGGGCTCAGACTGGCTGGCGCTCAGAAGAGATGTGCGAGTGGAAGAAGCGTGTCTTGCTGATGTGGCTCGTAACTCCTGGGCTGTGGGCTGAGTGTCTCCTGTTGCCATCTGATGTGTATCTAGTGAGGTTTAAAAACAAGTAACTCCAAGAACAAACAAAGAGGGAGAGCTGAGCTGCTCGGGGTTGCCTGTTGTGTGACTGGAGACTCCAGAGTCCAGTAAGACACAAGATGCAGCTGTGGCAGGGCCATTACAACATCTGTAGACACCCTTTGTGCCTGCTGTGGTTGAGGTCCTTTTGCTGCTTTTCCCTGCAAGCTGATGAGGTTTCTCCCTCCTTAAAGCAGAGACAAGAATTCACAGAAATAGTAGGAGTGCAGCATATCTGGGTGTCCTCCCCTTCTGCCAAGTGTTTGTTGCAAGCAGCCAAAATGATCAAAAGTTGACCTGGAGGGGAAAAGAATGATAAGAACACATTTGCAAATCCTGACTAAAGAAACTGCATGAAGCAAAGCTACAAAATTGTACTGTCTTTTTAGTTGACCTTTAGTAAGGAGTGGCATGTATTGTGGCTAGCACATACAGAATTTGGATGTATTAAATATTTCTAAAATTATATGGCACTCTGTTGTGTGTTATTATACGTCTATTTGGGGTTTTTACCTGCAAGAGCCCTAACAATTAAGTCTGTATAATTCCTGCTAAACCATCCTGCAAGGTCAGAACTGTGGTCTGTGCTTCAGCAAAGAGAAGAGCTGAGGTTCATGAAGAGCAACTTGCCAGGCTGGAAAACGTAGCAGCTGCATTCTCCCATCACACATGGGAAAACAGACACTGGTTTTCCCCACTAGCATTTTTCCTGGTCTGCAATATCTGTGCTGAATACTGTCAGCCTGTGGAAGGAGGTAACAATGTCACAGGCACTGAAGTAATTTCTAATAGCAATGGAAAGCATCCAAAAATGGCTTCCTGCAAACACGATCTAAGTTCACAATTTCTGCTCCTGATGAGCAACACCTTAGGCAGTTCTGTTTGTCTTCTTGATTTTTAAATGTGACTTGGAGCATGTTAATGTTAATTACAAGTACCAAGAGCTTTGCAGGTTCTGCTGATTTGGATGGAAAAGCAAAATATATCCTGTCTTGTTTAATGATTCAGCCCTGTAATTGGTAGTTTCAGTTCTGATGGCAAAAATCACCATGGTAGTAGAGATGCAGAAATAGTAAGCTGTTGTTCAGATTCCCAGCCTGATCTTTGCTGTCCAAGTTGTAAATCTGAAACTTGTACAAAATAAAAGCTGTATCATCTTTTTTAGCAGACAGGGAATTTATAGAGCACAATACACAATTACCCTACAACATATATTCCTTTCTTTAGTAAGTCTGTCACTGCAAATTTCCATTAAATATGGAGAATTTAGTGTAAACTTATGAAATATTTGTCATAGAAAAATATTGGCAACTATATATGCATATATGTATATGTACACATGTGTGTGTGTATATATAAAAATATGCCCACATGTATACATACATACCTAAAAGCACATATACATGTTTTCATAGGTTGGTCATTTCTCACTGCAAGAGCCTTCTGGTAGTGCTGGGTACAGGTGTTTACCTGTAAAAATATATATATACATGATGTTCAGTTAATGGTTCTTATCAGTCCTGGCTGCCTGTGGCTGCATCCATCCAAGTATTGCTGAGCTTTTACTACCTGCCTGAATAGCTGAAAATAAAGATCTTAATGAAGAAAAGTCAACCTGGCCTGCTTGGTCTTAAGCACCTTTCTTCCTGCTTTCAGTCTGGAATCAGCTTTCTACAAGGCAGGGAGGAAAAACCAGTGAAAAACTGGTGAAGGATGAGGAATGGACTCAATACAGGGACCCAAAGAGAAATAAAGGCAGGGCTTGAGTTTCATCTTTAGGCATGAGGTAAGAGCATGGCCATGAAATACCTCAAATAGAGACATTATCGAAACCAGAACCTTGTTTTCTCTTACAACAGCCTTTGCTAAGGGAACCTGACTGAAAGGTCTAGAAATGAAACTGGTGCTGAGGATATCCAAAAAGGGCTTTTTATATCTATAGCCTCAATGCACACGACAGACAGTGAGGACCTACATGTGTTGGACAGCTGTAGATACAAAAATGTTGTCAGATTTTGCACGGGTGCAATAGAGAACCATAGAAATGAGCAGGAAGTTGCCCAAAAAGCCTGTTTGGTTTCACTCAAAGAAGACTACGTGGACAATTGGTAAGTAAGCACATTTCCAGGGAAATGGCATATTCCTGCAGAGGTTTGGAGCCAGGAGGGACTGAGGCACAGGATGATGCAACCCCCCCATCTCAGATCAGGAAGCTGCACTGGTCCAGTGCATCCAGTTTCTATGTTTGATCCCATTGCAGCACGCTTGGTTTGATCTGCACCCAATCGTGTGTTACCAGTGAGAGTGTTTATTCACTGGGACGACCTGGGCAGGGAGCTGCTGGTACCTCTTTGGTCTGGCTGGAAGCTTTGCTGCAGCCTCAACATAAAGTTACAGGGCTCAGCTCAGGGCTTGCTGGAAGAAACACCGTGACCTGCAGCATTCAGGAGGCTGGCCTAGGTGACCTAAGTGCCCCCTTTGGCCTTATGCTCTATGAATACTTCTGCAAGACCAACTGCCTTAATCCCTTACCAGAGAGGTGGGGGGATACTGATCTTCTCTCGTAAGACTTTCCATCTCTATTATGGCACACAGTCTTAAGCAGCTCACGTTCACCCATATGGCCAAGCACATACTTTGCATTTGTCTTCTGCTCTGCTGTTAATGATCCTACCAGATGCATTCACAAATTCACCCAGCATGTGCAGTGCTTTTGGAATTGTGCATTGGGTAAGAGATACCGGCTTCCAGGAGCTGAGCGTGGGGAGCTCGTATTGACTCATTCCAGCAATTCGTGGAGAACAAAAGAAATAGGTGAATTCCCTTCTTCCTCACAAAGTTTTCTGCCACTGACACAAGTGTTTCTTCAAACAAAGGATTTTCCCCCTCCTCAGATGTCCTCAGACACTGAATTTGTAGTATCTGATAACACACATTTCCATAGCAACAAATAGTGATGACCCAAACACAGGATTATGTGACTTCACTCAGAGTTGAGCAGAATATTAACAAGGATACTGATAGCTAATACTTTCCATTCTGTGGCACCTCCCTGCAGAGGATTTCAGGGAGCTTTACGCACATCATCCCCAATTTGCAGATGGAGAAATGAAGAGGAGAAGTAAGTGATCTATTCTAAGACCAAGAAAAGAGGCTGGGCTCAGAGTGCCCAGGAGGAAGGGGGGGAGGGAGGAGAAGAGTCACAAAGACCAGGTCTTCTGGACTCCAAGCAGCAATGGAGGTGTCAAGATCCTGCTCTGCCCCATTCCTGAGAGCTGTTTTCTTTGGGATAACACATCCACCTGGCTGCTTCCCATCCCCTCTCTCTGTTCCCTCTGAGGGTTCTCTGCGGTAAAATGGTCCAGCTTCCCTCTGTTATCATTCAGTGGGCTGGTGTTACCCCTCCCTAACAATCCCCAAAAGCTTGGAGGTTTCCTTCACTCAAAGCAATTTACTTCAGGTGATGGGAAAGCAGAGGCAGTTTACAAACACAGGGTGCCTCAGACCTGAAATACATGAAATGCAGCTCCAGGAGTTTAAACTTCAGCAAAGGGACATTAAAGAAGCAACTGGATGAGCAAACACCATGAAACGCTCTACTGGAGTCAAGGGAGGAGGGAGAGATCCCACTGTCTGAACTTGCACAACGTGTCCTGGAAAACAACCTGTATCTCACAGACGGCGAGTTGAAAAGACTGTTGCATCTTCAGAAACTCAGGGAGTCTTTTAATTTCAAAAGAAATTTAATGAAAATGATAAAAGGAAGCGCATCCCTATCTCTCCTCCCTCAGATAATTGGGTAAATACCAGCTTCTTTTCATGCATCAAACCTTTTATCTGTAATTAGATTTGGCTTCATCCAGATCCACCAGTATCCCATGCTAAGAGAGTTCTGGTGGTGGAATAAAGTGCCATGTGATTATTTATTTACTGTTACGATACGTGTCAGAACAACTTCGAGAGATTTGTCTGGGTTTGGAAATAGAGCTCTGAAAGGCTGCTCTAGCTGAAGCCCAAGAAGAGATCCCTTGGCACTTCTCTATGGTACCGTGCTGCCAGGGTTGTCTCTGTGTTCAGAGAACAGGGGGAATTCATTCAATGAAGCACTTGGGCATGAGTTTATCTCCAAGTATTCTAGAAAGTACCTTTAGAAACCAGGGGAACTTAACCATGTGCTTGAACCAGGCTAGAAAAAACCTGAGGTTTTCTTTTGGTTTGCTGTGAGTTTCAGAAAACCAATAAAACTTTAAAAAAACAGACCAAATAAAACATTTTTTTCAGTCCTAGTTATCTGTTTCACCTGGGGCTACTTGAAGACTTCTTTTACTGGAAAATACAAGGATAATTAGGAGGGAAAGGGACCAGAGTTGAAGAGAGTTTTGAATGTGTGGGTAGGATAGGGAAGCAGGGACTGGATGCTACCTGTATGCCACAGCCCAGTGAGTAGGATGCCCACCTACTGCATGGGAATCCCCTTCTGCTGTACTGGGAGAACCACATAAACCTTGGTTCTTCCTTCCATCCCTCTGGGCAAGTGCCCAGGTACCTTTTTTGCAGAGGCTGCATGAAGGTTGTTTTTCACAGTCCCTCTCAGAAGGTTGTAGCTTGCAGGGAAGTTGTCAGATACCCATGTGATATGACCTCGACCCTGCAGCAAATAAATGGCTTCTTAATATTAGTAATGCTGAGCCAGATAAAATGGGAGAGGGACTTTTCAGGCCTGCAGATGTCTTGTATGGTACGAGAGCACAGAAAAAAAGTCCTGTACCCAGTCTGCATCTTCTCAGCAATGAGCCTCCCATCACCTTTTCTACCTCCCATTTCAGAAGAGCTTGGTTTTCAAAAAAAAAAAAAAAAAGTCCTTTGTGACTCTCAGGGCCTTTTAGAGGGAACTAATAATACTCTGTGACAAAAGACCTGACTGGGTTTAGGGTGGAATTTCTGAGTAGCAGACCTTGCCGAGGATTTGAGGCAACCCCGTATCCAGTTGCTGTCCCTTTTCATGAAATGCTATGTATAACACGAAAAGGTGCAGAGTAAACCAACCGAGTGTTAAAGCTCTAAGCGAGCTCATAAATTAACATCCACCATGAAAGAAAATACGTGTGTGTTACTGCACAGTTATTACACATCTCTGCTGGGGAACAGCTGCAAAATCCCTGAGCAGCTACTGGAGCCGCGGGCTACACTGCACAACTCAGAGAGATTTTAGCTGTGGCTCATGTACCCTCTAGGGAGACAGACTGGGCTTTGGAAAAAACGTGAAACCAAACCAAACCCACAGAAAACCAGTCTTACTGTGGGCTTTCTGCATGTGACATGAGCAGTCAGACTGTCAAAGGAGGATTCTTTTAGGTTATAACTCCAAGACACATTTTCTTGTGGCTCGTTCTAAAGAAGAGACATTTTCTATTTCTGAATAACTAGGGTGTTGATGATATAATTTGCAGAACAGTGTGATACTGATGGAAAAGTAAACTTTTCTTTTGTCCCTGTGGCTGGAATAAAGTGGACACAAAGTGCTGTGTCCTACAAGATCCTGTCACATTCACACCTAGATGCTAAAATGTCTCCAAATCTTCAGGTGAATTCAGGGAGAGAAGTATTTTGCATAACAATCCTTTTCCTGTCAGCTTCATGGTACCTATCACCTGACACACTCTTCCTACCAGTGCTAATCTAAAAAAAAATTTAGGGGAAGGGGATTTTGTATTACTTAAAGAGCTACCTAAAAACTGCGGAGCAAAGCAGAGGATCTTCCAAAGAAACTCAGGCCAGCAGTTAGAAGTGGCTTGGAAGCCAAAGCACATTAGGTTATGCCAAAAGGAAGCTGCAGTGCATCCTGCTGAAGTCCAGAGGGATCATCACACCCTGAGCTGATTGCAATGGCCTTGCAAACACCCACCAGCAGCAGCAGATGTGTTACAAGCAGGAAGCCTGTCTGGAAACTCAAGTGCATCTCTGTGTCCTCTGATACATCCAGATAAGTGGACCAAAGAAGCCATCTGAATTCTTGGACAGATGTCACCCACCTCCCCATGAATTCCACGGGGGACTCACAGCAGTCCCCGCGCGTTAGGACCCTGCTGGCAGACCTGTCACTCACTGTTTTCTTCAAGTAAAAAGCAGGATATTGTTGCAATATGACAGGCTGTGTGTGTGCCTGAATTCTGTGGATAGGATGGATCAGAGACTGGGATATTTCAGGGGCAAAAGAGATCAGTGCTTGTTGGGCAAAGGAAGGCCTTTGCAGCAAGGAAGCCGATGCAATTAGCCCTTGCCTTTAGGGAGCTGGTGGAGCCTGTGCTCAGCTGTGGTGGCAGCCAGAGACTTCTCTTCCTCACCATGTCACTGCAGACATTGCTTCAGTTAATTTGGTGAAGAAACAGTGCAGGGGAAGTGACTTTGGTGTTTCCTGCAAGAAAGTATATATAGACCAGCCAGTGCCTTGTGCTTGACACTCATGGCCTGGCCAGGGTGGATTTTGCACTCAAACATGCAAGAGTTGTAGCACAATGGACCTGTGTGGGAGGGAGGGAGGGACCAGATGCTCAGATGCTCCCTTCTCCACCCTGCCCCAGTAGTGACATGCACATATCTTGCTTTTCCTTCTTAAAGAGCATAGCCATTTCCAACTCCATGCAGCACTTCCCAAGGGCTCAGCTCCAGGCTGACTACCATGCACCAGGCTTCATTTCCAGCACTTACATTACACAGAATATTCCTTGGTACAAGTTGTTTTGAGGGGTTTTTTTGTGTGTGTTTTTTTGGTTTTTTTGATGAGATGGAAGAAAAAATAACTTTGGACAACTTAGACCTTCCGCAAAGAAAGTGCTTAATTTCTTTGCAAGTTGCCCTTAAGAAAAACTTAGGAGGGGACTATGAAAAGAAGCTAAGAATGGAATGAAAAGAAAGTGTTTCCAAATGACACAAAGAAAATTCAAAATCTTGTTTGACCTTTTCATCAGCATCTTCAACCTCCCATATCCATCTTCTACACTGCATCCCTACACAGAATGTGTTTGCATTCAGCTGGGCCAAAATGCTTGGTAAATTCCACCTGTTTGCATGAATAGAACCCATTTCTCCAAAACTCCATTTATGGTTTGTTGAATGGACTGGTTTGCACAGAAACCCCATCCAGCTCTAACACTTTAGTCAGCAGGAAATCTATAGGTACATTTTTCTTTCCTAAAGTGATTATTAAAGCCTTTTCCCATCAAATCCTCCTGGGAGTAGAGACTAAGGAAAGGCTCAAACATGGACTGAGCTGTTATACCACTAGTGCTCAGTGGGGAGGCTTGTCCCCAAGGTAACTCGCACTGGAACAGTTTGTTTGCCATAAAAGTAAACACTGCTATAGTAACCTGCCCTGTGCAGAACGGCCCATGCCAGCAAATCTAATAATTCCTTGCATTCACAGAAGTAACTGCAGGGCAGATGCACCCAACTGCCTTTAAATGACTCACTTTTGAGCAGCACATTGCTCAGTGCATGCTCTTGTTCAAGGCTTATCCCACTGTCTACAGTTCTTGCCTGCACTCTGCCCTAAACAGTCCCAGCTGCTTCTCTCCCAGCTCCCCATCTGGATGGTTTATCTCTTCCTTGTGTTTCCCACTATTTCCTGGCCTAGTAGACAATGAATCCCAATTTCATGCTTTTTGAAGCCTTCACCAAGGCTCTGTATTTTTCTTGCCTTGTGGTCAGTGTCAGTCTCACTGGCTTCTGTCTTCTGCCTTATACCAGGGCTCTCCCTCTGACTTGCTTTGCCTCTTTGTCTCTTTCTGCCACTTTGCTGCCTGTTCCATCTGCCTGAACCAAGCACCTACCATCTCCTCGGCCTCTAGAAAGGGCATCTTTGCCCAGCCAGGACAAATGTCCTCCAGCCCCCTCTGCCAAGGGTTCTCTGCCTCTCTGCCAGTGCCACATCTCCTCTCCTCACACAGTTCCTGGGAGTCCTTGCAGCAGGGTATTGGAGAGTTCAGACATCTTCATGAAGTCACCGCCAGATCACAACACAAGAAATTTTTGAGGGCTATGTGGGTACAAGTCCTGGCCTGGGAAGTAAGAGTGCCATATAATTCCAGAGGATAACAATATTCCAGAAGCATGTGCATCTGCCATACTCTTATCTTTTTATGAGCACCACAACCAGTAGGTCAAGGCCAACAGTGAGATTTCTGGGCGTGATGAGTCTGATGACAGAATTAGTAGAACGTTTCTCATGTTTTGACGAATTTGTCCTCCACATCTTCTATTCCAGAGTGAGCTCTGAACCCCCTGCACTCACATCAGTTGTCCACCATGTCCAGCTGAAAAGAGAAGGAACAGACTAAGCAAGTTCAACCACTGGAAAATGTTGAGGCTGCCACAGGTCTGGAGGATGTCAGCTTGCCCAGACCTCTCCTTGGTGGGCTCATTCTGCTGTCCCAAGCACCAGTGATAATGCAGGGCTTGTCCTGTCCATGCTGCTGTTCCTGTCCTTGTGTTCTCCTGGTTTAGGAGGTCATTGGCATTTCCTCTTCCACTGCTGCAAATTCCCACAGCATCAGCTCAGAGGGACTGAGATCTTTGGGACTCGCTCCTCCCGATTCCAGAACCACCTTTGTTGTCTTTTAGGCATCTCTAAGAAGCAGAGGAGCTCTGGAGAAAGCTGTAGGGTTTGTGAACATACTCAGTAGTAGACACTTTACTTTTACTGACCATCTTACACAGGCCAGGTCTGTATAGCTTTTAAGACATCCCTCCACACATTTCTAGAAACACAGTCTTCAGCCATTCAAATTAGGAGCCATGGAGAGGCAACCAGTTCCCTCCCTACCTCATGCACACAAAAAGTATCACTACGTTAGGACACCTCATAAATAAAACATATGTCAGAAGTTTTCCTTGCATCAAACACAGTAAACAAATGCATTCAGTCCTGTTTGAGTGAGGAGACATTTGTGACAAGCTGTGCTGCAGGAAATCATGTTTATACCTGCACAGAAATTGCTCAAGATCATTATGTCCTTGCAAAACTATTACTTCTGTCCCCTCCCACTCTCCCCCAACCCCACCACAGCCAAGGTCTGGGATAGCCAAGGCTCTTTGGGCACGGGATTGAAACTACGCAAGTGCAGCCTGCCTGGGTGCCACTGGTCTGTTTGCTCAGTGACTCAGAGCACTCTTCTCATTCCTCCTTCTTCCCAGTTATTCTTTGTCTCCTCTCATTTTTTCCCTGTGCCCAGATTGCAGTGGGAGCCCCTTCTTCCTCAGAAAGCCTGGAGAACACTCCAGGAGCAGAACAAGGCCTCTGGGAGAAGGCAGGGAGCTGCACTCCACTCCCACCAAGCAGCTGTGATCCTGCTGTGAGCAGCTGTCATGAGGAGTGTGTGGAAAGGGTTGAGGAAAACACCAAGTTCAGCAGTCGACCACCTTGTAAAGTATCAGCACAGAAATCCTGTCCAAACCATGTATGTTTTGGTGTACTAACCTACTGCAGCCTGAAGCAGGACCACAGCTGGACCCAGTTCAAAAGCTCAGAATTTCAGTGACCAATAACAATGTCTGGGAAGAGGTGAAGATGGATGTGACAGAGAGAGAAATCTGACTTCTCTCTCTCATTTCATTTATTAGGAAAGACAGCAGCCTTAATTAGTTTCTTAGTTTGGGTTGGGGTTTTTTTCTTTTTTTTTGTTTTGGATTTTTTTTTTGTCTTGATCTGAATTTGGAGTATGAGTGAGACTGAGCATCATCATTTATCCTCTGTGTGATGCATTGCTGAACAACTGCTTTGCAACAAAACTTTTCAGAGCAGAGACATTATAAGTCAGGACCTCTTTGTGCCAGGAAGACACTTGTCCTTGTGCACAGGAGAGCTGGAGCCAAGCCAAAACTTTGGAAAGTCTAGCAAATCAGGTGATGTGTCTCTGGGAAGAGGACACTTTGCTCAAGAGGGGCAGGTGATCAAATACTGAAGAGTCCATGAAAATGAAGAGGATGCTTTCATTATTATTTGGAAGGGAGCAGTGATGATAATCACTTCCTCTGTTCTCTTCATGGCAGAGAGCAAACGTTGACCACCAATTTATCACTTGCACAGAAACAGAGGCCAGTGTGAAGTGAGAGGGCATCACCTTTCCCTGGACTGCCTGTGGGAACAGTGTGAGCTGTCACACAGCTCTTTAGGTTGAAACCACTTCATATTCCAGCTGCTGAACCCTTGCTGTGTTTAGTAGCCCCACTTGCAATACTTGGGTAATTAAGTTGGTCCATAGAATGTGTGTAAATAACACAGCTGAGCAAATGACAAATGCAGCTCGCAGGCAGCCTGTGCCGAGTCTGTGAGGGAGGCCTCTGAAACAGCAGCTTGTCAGATGGGGAACAGGTAAACAGCACATCACTGTACACATCCCCTCTTACTGAACTCAGAACTGAATCAAAATCAATGCCCAGTAAAGGGCCAGAGGGATCCTTCTGATCGTTTGCACAGGTCATGCAGTTTCACTTCACAGTTCCTGAATCTGCCCTCATAATTTTTAACTGATTTAAAACAAGTCTTCCAAAAATTATCCGACCATGATTTACCAAAATCAAGCTTTAGGGAGTCTGTTGCACCTGTTGGCAATGCCCTACAATGAGAATTTGCCTTCTCTGACCAAGAGAAAAATTGTACCTAACTTAGAAGCAGGATTTGTTTACAGGGAGCTGCTGACCATCAGGTATGTATGTGTCTGTGGAGACACAATAAAGAGGCTCTGACGCCTGCCAGGTTCAGCAGAAAGGAGGAAATGACGTCGATTTATTGACACTATATTATTCTTATACACATTCCAATACTACAAGGGATTGGAGAGCATGTTACTTCCTTCTCCATCTTTACTGGAGAAGAAAGGTGCCCATTCAAGTGGTCATATCACAAAAGGAATGAAAAACAGAAAATACTGTTAGGTAAACATTGGCTCTATTTACATAAAACTGTGTGAGAAAATATCTGACTTCAAGGTTAAAAACAGAAGGCTTATAGTAAACAAGGCGACATACGTATTTTGCTCTCTAATTATTTAATACTTTAAAATTGGGTTAGGCAGAGAAATGTCAGTGGAAATAAGACTAATTGTTTCTATTAAAGTCTGGAATATTTGTAAAATCAAGCAGAAAAGTTGTTGAATACTTTTCCATCTTTTGAGCATAAAGTTATTTTCCATTTCCACCATAGAACAGTTTCTCATTTTAATATCCTACTGTAACATGGATCATAATGTAAGAAAGTAGTTAATGAAATACAGTGCAAAATAGAAACATTGAAAAATAAAAATTAATCAGATCAAAAGACTGAATTCAAATCAAACATACTCATGTTTGTTTGTGTTCTTTTCCCCAAAGGCTTCCCTTACAGCAATTTTGAAGTTTCAGGTTCTCAGTCCTGCTCTGAACAAACTCTGGAAATCTTCCTGAGGCAGAACAGTAACATTCAGTAGGACCTTCCAAGATTTATGTTGCTGACCCAGCTTCCATTACCAGGGGACACAGCATAGCTGTATCAGATACAGAGATCCTGACATTAGTGTACACACAGCTACGTCTGGGGTCTCTGCCAACGCAGCCATTCCAGCACAGCCTCTGAAGAAGAAACTCAGCTTCCATCACTGCTTATCCTGTCTGTTCCTGTTTAGCTTCATAGCTCCACACTGGCTCAAAAATGTGCATTTATCTAAAATAAAGTTGGCATTTGGTTATTACACTTGACTCGTGCAATGTGGTCCTACCCACTTTTATTTTGTTTGATTTTTTAATGTACACATACACATGCATATATATACATGTGCATTCACACATACACAGAAACATACAATATTAAAGACAGAATACTGTCTTTTTCTAATATTTTCCAGGTGGTTTTCAGGCCCGACAGCTGAGACTCTTTTTTTCCTTTCTGAAGTACTAAGAGGATAAATATTGCCATTTAAAAAATAAACTTCCTCAAAATTGTTCTTTCTGTTCTGAAAGACCGTCTTGTTCTTTAGGTGATTTATGATATCAATCTGTAACTCCACGTGTATTGTTCAGAGTGTTCAGCAAACAAGATGTGAGTGTTTGAAATACTTCAGGGCAGGAAGACGCACAAAACACTAAAACAGCCTCCCAGTTCTAGTACGGGCACTTGAAATCCAGTGTCTTCTTTCCCGTTAATACATCTCATGCTGTCACTGCCTCTTCATTTCCACATAAACAAGCATTGACAAGCCAGCTAAGCCAGGCACTTGCTGTGCAGAGACCAAAACCAGCTCAAGTTGAGTACCTTCCCACTTTTTAAAGTGTTAGGCCATTGGCCAGCTGGGCCAAAATTGTCTAATTCTTTTTTTTTGAGTGCTTACTTGATGCCTGGTAAAATTTCAGTGTAGGAACGTGGGCCAAGTAAAAGGCAGGAGCCTGGTAAATGTTAGGAGATTGGTGTACCATGACCATGGAAACCACCATGTGGTGGCAGGGTTGGGCCAGCCCTTTCCCGGGCCAGTTAAATCCCAGAGGTTCCCACCATGGACCTGCCTCCTGAGGAAACCAATTTCTGTTTCAAGGGGCTGGGACAGGAAAGTCTCCAGAGCGAAGAGCAAAGAAGTTAGCCTTAAAAGACATGAGCCCTGAGAGTATTATGGGAATCCTGAAGGCCACCGCCTGAGGGTTTCTGGGCAAGAGGGGAGACCAAACTCCTGCAGGACCAGCCATGCTGGGGAGAAAGCAACACAGTGGGGAGGAGAGAGAAGAAAGAGAGGAGTAAAAAGAAGATCTAATAACTTGGTTAGAGGACCAAGGAATAATTTAGGCTGGGAGGCACCTCTGGAACAGCTCAGTCCAACTTTGAGTTGAACCGAGATCAACTTGCTCAGGGACTTGTTCAATCTAGCCTTCAGCATCCCTGAGGATGGGAAATCCCACAGCCTCTCTGGGTGACTTGTGCTGTATTTGACCACTGTCATGGTAAAAAATTTTTTGGCCTTATATCTAACTGGAATTTTCCATGTTCCAACTTGTGACATTAGAGGGCACATCCCTACTTGCACCTTTTGTTTGTGAATTTGTGTAATCCCTGGCTCTGCTGGCACTCCTTGTCTCCACAGCCTTCTAAAGCAACAAACTCCCCAAGCTGAGCATCAGCTGTGCAAGAAAGGCTAATCCTGGTGGTCTAAACCAAGAATGACCTTGGGGTGGTGGTGGGAAGACGGACAACAGATAGTTCCCTCTTCATACACCTTCTTCCTGTGTTAAGACCATTTTTCCATCATAACCTCTTTTCTAGGTTGGGGCTCTGGGACTGACATTCCAAAAGCATTTGATTTGCCTGAAGAATGTTGCAAAGGTTATTAATTTCATCAGTGACTGATTTGCATAAATTTGTTCAGCCAGCACTACAGTAGCTCTTTCTGGCCAAGTCTGAATGAGTTACACATCTCATATTATATATCTCACAAATGTTATATGTGCATTACCTACGTGCACATGTACTCACACATACATTCATCACCTCGATACATCCTTTCATGTCAGGTATGTGAATTATTTTGTTTATAAGAAACAAAGTTCCCTCCCTGCGCCAGGATTAAGAAGACCTGCGTTCCTTTCCTGCCTCTCCTTGGGATCCCATGTGATCCGGCCAAGTCATTTCATGTCTCTGTGCCTCTGCCTCCTGTCTGGAGAGCCGGGGCAGCGCTTGAGAAGAAAGCGCGCGGTTCGCTCTCCTCAGAGCTGCATCACAGAGATGCCGAGCGGGAAGAGCAGGGATGTGTCATTCTCTGCAGAACAATGGCAATTCTGACATTCCTAATGCCATGGCAATATGAATATTCAAAATAGCAGGGCCTTTGTTAGAGATCCTGATTAATCGGTGATTAATATTGCTGTCATTTCCTTAGAATAACGTGTGCTATGCTCTTATCTGGAGAAAAGGGAAAGAGAGAAGGGGGAAAGATAGTGCCTGAGTGTACTGGTACTTGGACTTCAGTCGTTGTCAGACAAAGCCTGGAGACTCGATTATGAACAAACACTGGTTCCCAAACCGGCCCTATTCCTGTGACATTTACGCTGCTCAGGTTCATGTACTTAACACCCAGCTCCAGGAACCCTCCCTGATTCCCAAGTGCTGCTGGTGTAAAGTGTCAAACCCACCAAACTCCGGGATGACAATTAGACACTGCAGCTATTTTCATCTTTCTCTTGTGGACATGCCGTGCCCCTTGGCTGATCCAGCTTGGCAAAACTCTCCTCTGAGCCACAGAGCACACAGAAGATCCACATTGCACCTTGTCATAATATTGGTCCCTAATTAAGTTGTTTCAACAAGAATGCATCTTCGAAGAACACACGTATTTTAGTAGAAAATTAAATTATTAAGCACAGTATTTGGGACATTTCTATTTCACTGGAACATCTGAAGATAACTTTACCATCAAAGCGACCATATCACATAATTGCACTCAAGCTACTGGCCACAGTACATCTCCAGAATGCCTTCTCACCCCATTATGTGGCCCAGACAGAAGAATTTTGCCCTCAAATCCTTGTTATGCACACATATAGTGCATATTTTCCTACTAGACAAAGCTTAACTGTGTACGATTCCTCTGCAATGAATTACTTCTCTAGGATTTAACTACAAAGACCCATTTGGAAACCATAAATGCAGCATCGACTCCAAAGGACAAATCCTACACTTTCATCAAGGCAAAACATAGAAACTACATAACTGTCAGAACATGTGCCAGAGCACTAGCAACATCTCTTCAGAAGGGGTCTACATTCGACAGACAGAAATGTCTACTTCAGCCAAGGAGCTAAGAAAAGAGTCTAGTTCAGCATCTGAAATAATCAAACGGGGTGCAAATTTCATTCATACTTAAGCTCTGTAAATTAAGATGGATATGAAAATGTGTGTTTCTAAGAGGACACTTAAGCAAAGATAAGTGGTTAAGTGCTCACAGCTCTGCTTGTGTCAATGTTATCTGTAGATACTCTTTTTCCATAACACTCTGAGTGACTTTTTAATGTATAGATAATATGCTCCTTAAATGCAGCCCATATACATGCCCTGTGAATGTCTCTACCATTAATAATGTAAATTTTGCCATTTAATAAAAATAATGTTCCTTTCAGGATTCTTCTTTTTGGTTTTGTTTGATGAAGCCTCTTTAAACATGCTGAATGGAGTATTTCAGCAATGGCTTTTCCATCACTGCTGCACTAGACTGCCCTGTCTGCAGAGAAAGGTGGTGGCTCTGTTTTGGTAGCAGGGAGGGAAGTTTCTTGCCAGAAGTCTCACACTTGTAATTCTTAGAAAGGTCAGAGATGGGGACTAAATTTTAAGCAGATGCAGACTTTGCTTCCCTGTTAAAACCAGCCAGATCCTTCTGGGTTCTCCAGGCCAGGAACGTCCTGGGGTCTGGGGGAACATCTGATGTCCTAGTTGCTCACGTTTTTCTTCATGAGGAATCACTATCAGCAATGACCAAATTTAAACTCCCTGTTTTCACACCCAGTCCACTCTTTTACCATCTTCCTCCACCACTCTTGGCAAAATCTCCATCTGCCCTGTTCTTAGTGCTCTCCTGACCTTGTTTCCCTCAATTTTACTGCATGATCCCAATTCTGCCACTCACTATTCTGTAAACTCATCCTTCAAGCCCATCCCTGCTCCAGGTTTCCACAGGCTCCATGTTCACCAGCTCGTAGCATTTACTGTTTTCTCCTTACCTGATGCTAGTTGAATGGCTCTTGCAAACATGAGCTAAACAAACATATATATATATACATATATATATACATTTGTTTCATGCTCAAATAATCTTAAGTATTGCCTCTACAAAACCAACAGTAGAACTTCTTTTTTTCTTCATTTAATCTCACTGCTTCTAGCATCTGAAAAGTTGAACAAGATCTTCAGTAAGCCCTGTATAAAGATGAATATATAGAGAGAAATTTACCAGTTCCAGGAATTTACAAAGTACAGAAGGAGGAAAATGCACACTGCTGTGATGGAAAAATGAAAAATGGAAGAAATGCAGGCACTTATCAAGGTCATGCAGGAAGCTCGTGGCAGAGCATGGTAATGACTGCACAATACTCAGGCACCAGCCCAGGCCTTTGCCAAGCAACTGTCCAGCTTTTTAAAATATTCATGGAAGAAAGGTTTGTGCAATGCTCCACAAATAAGACAGAACAAATGACAAGTCATTACCCTGTAGTAGGGCAGACTGCAGAAACTGAATTTGAGGGGTTATTATCTGCTGGTAGAAGGTTGTAGATATTGCCAAATGCTAATTTAAAATTTTCTTCTGGTTTACAGTGCTTAGGAAAAGTGAGAAGTTTTATTCTCAGCCTTAAGCACTGCAGCAAATTCTGTCCAGTGGAGTTAAACTGGCCATGTTAGCAATCCAGAATTTATATGTCACTGTTTTATCAGATTTCCAGAGACATATAATGTCTCTTTCTTCTGCCAGTAAAACCAGATGCAGAAGTATCCTTGTGTGTTTATTTAGCACACGATTGTTAATGGCTGGGAGTAGCACACACTGGGGTGTGGCTTCCATGTCTTGCACAGAGAAATCAGCGTTAAGAGACCAGAATTAAAACAGACTGAAGCAGAAGTGCAACCGACTGACCTTGGCGCCAGCAGAGTGGGAAAAACATTATGAAAATCTGGACTCAGCAGCCAGGTCAAGGCTGATTTTTACCCCTTGAAATTCAAAAGTACTTGATACAAAGCATTAATATAAGTAAATTCTTTGCTTTCCGTTTCCTTAAGGAAACAAGCTTTCAGGCAGCAGGCAGTACTTTTCATCTCGGCTTGAAGGGAAGAAAGAAAATGCTGGGTTGGTCTTTTCAGTGAAGAACTTTTTGCAAAACTTCATTAAGACAAAACAAGATGGCATTATAGATTAAAGGAAAGACTTCTATTAAGCAGGAGGTTAAACAAGTCATTAAACACAGCTCCTGCTTCATGTGCTAATCCTGATTTCATGACAGTTTGGAGGTACAGTCTTTTCCTCTGGCTCTGTTTGGCTCAGCTTGAGTCTGAGCATCCCTGGTTGAAAACAAGTCTGGCACCTGCAGTGTTAACTTAGAGCAAAAAGGGGTGTTGTTCCAAGATGCCTTTGGTGGGAAAATTATGGCATCAGTGGAGTTATCTCCTCTCTCACCCTCACAAAGCTCTTCATCAACAGAAGGAAAAGCACCCTGCAGCACACAATCCAGGGAGCACAGAGGACCAAAACACCTGCAGCAGAAGGGGGGTTGTTATCCCACTCACAGCACTTGGCATTTTGCTGTGCTCCAGTGTTAGGAAGGCAGCCTAAAGTCTTTGGTTGTGAGAAATGGTGTGGTTGTTCCTAACACAACTGCACAACAGTTCCAGCCTTGCTGGGAATTCAGACTGGGGTTAAAGTAAAGGTGAGGGCTGGAAAACCAGTTCCAGAGAAGGGTTAAGGGAGAGCAGCTGGCCCACCAAGGGCAGTTCTGGGTTAAAAAACTCGAACCCAAGAAACTCTCTTGCACAGAAAATGCCCATGTCCAACCAAGGCAGCATCCTTACCAGTGTTAAAGTCACATTTAAAGCAATAAACTCCTCACTCTGCCTCTGAAGAAGCGGCAGCAGAAATCTCTGATAAATGGGAAGGGAGGAGAAGAGCGTTTTACATTCTCATGGTTCCTTGGCTCACTCCAGCACTGTTTGATTAACTGGGAGCAAGATTTATGTGCTATAAAGTGCTCTGGGGAGGTTGCTGATGCCAAAGCTCTGCACCTGGGTTTTGAAAGCCTCTCTAAAGTGATGAGAATATCTGTATATTCTCATCTAGGAAAAGAAAGCCCCCTGAAAACCAAAAGTAACTACTGCTTTTTGGCAGAACAGCAGAGTGCAATTTCACCTAGGAGGGAGATTTGCAAAGATACCGACAACCACTAAATGGCCTGGTCCTACCAGAAACTGGATGTAAGTGAGTATTTCGTGGCCATTTACCCCTGGGGAGAGGTGTCCCCTTACCCCTGATTAGTTTGGATTCTTCCATACAAGGAAGATTAAAGAGATGCCCCATTAAATTATTTCAGGATTGTTATTGTTTTTCAATCTTAAATTATTCTACCCAGTATAATCCCATGGAAATTTGCTTCAGAAGACAAAGGAGCTCAGTGTCTCTTAATGGTTAGTGGAGTCACATTCTTGTGTGACATCTGTCTCTAATATGATTACTTGGGAATGAGCACGCCAGAAGGACGAGCAGCGCAACCAGGGATGTTACCAGCCTCTCAACAGGCTTGGAAATAGATTTTCATCAGCTACTGTATAAAACTATTGCACTGAGCATTGAAATTGGCCCCTTTTGCAAATAATTATGCTGTGCTGATGATGTTTTCAACCCCTTTTAGAAGCCATCAACAGTCTGCAATATCTGGGTGTTGTGCAGGCTTTGTCTGGAAATGGCACCCAGCCTCCAGCAAGCTCTGACCAGGTGGAAGCTGTTCAAGGGGATGTGTTAACACTGATTTCCACCAAGCAAGGTTTCTTTCAGAAATGTGCTGCTGTTTATCACCAGTTGATGCCACGTGGTTAGAGCCCTCATTTGATTTGATTCTTGTTTCAGGGTTGAGCGTTGTGAACTGGGACAAACTTTACGGCCTGCAAGAGCTGTGGTGCCTACAGACTATCCAAGAACAGGATGGGAGAAGAGAGAAGTTGTCTGCACTTCAACAAAGGTGGAGAAATAGCAGAAGCAAAACAGCCTTGATGAAGGGAAGCTGAGGCAAACTGGATGCTCAGAGACCAAGATTTTGACAAATCTTGGAGGTCAGTGGCCTTGGGCAGAGAGAGGGAAGGGAGGAGATGATACCTAAAATGGAAAAGATGCAGCCCAAGGAATTTCTTTGCTCTCATGCCTCCACACCAGTGTTCAGTAGTGCAGCCTTAGAGGCTCGTGTGTGGATGGCCATGGAGAACAGCCGCCTGCTCCCAGGGAGGGCAGGGCTTTGAGCTTCATCCTCGTGCACTCCAGGAGAGAGGGTGACAGCCAAGAAGGTGATGGTTGAGTGCCAAAATACTGGGATAAGAAGAGGGTTTGGGGTGTGAGGAGATGCCTTGGAGTTGAAGGTCTTTGAAATAAGGGTGGGAAAAAATTGCTTTTCCAAAATCATTTAGGGTCTCACTTCTGGTGCACACTGGGGAATCTGCAGTGTTGGAGGCAGTCCCTGCATCATTACAAGAAAACCTGAATAGCAGCTAGCAGGACTTTTATCTTCTAGCCTTTTTGTGGCAAGGTGCTGCCATTACTTGCTGCTGATCCATCAGACAGTGCCCTCTGCACCTCCCACCTCTGTACTCATGCCAAGCCCTTCAACCACATAAGGTACAAGAACAAAATTTGCATTTAGTCTTTGAAGCAAAAACAGTATCTCCAGGGCTTCACGTGGATTAGGTCATTAGATCTCTCCTGTTGGACAGGAGCTCCCTGAAGGAATGCAAGGAAGTAAGCACTGTTTTGTCTTTGAAAGAAGTCAAGAGCCATGGATTTAACTCCCAGTTGATCCTTCCAATTATGGAACCTGGTTCAAATCTAGAAGGACTTGAGGAGAAGAGAAGCTGTGGTTCTGCATGCAATTTGAAGACACCCTCAGTTCAAATTAAGTGGTATTTAACTCTGACAAAAGGCTGGTCTGCAGGCACCCTCACTGCCTGGCTTGTTTCTGGGTGTCCAGGCTCCCTGGGACTTGATGTTCATGTGAACAATAAGTGTATAAATTCTTCAAATGTCAGGCACTTCCTGGCACTTCAATGTGCTGGATGCCCTGTATTTGCTGCTCGCTGCACAGAGCTCCCTGCTGGGTGATGCTGATGCCATTGGAAATGCCTGCAGCCATCTCCAGCCTGTTATCTGAGGGCCCTGTGGTCACCTCACGTGTCATCTGAAAGCTTTTCCTGGCATGCTGGAGGAGAAAGGCAAACCAGGTTTACCTGCATTGTCTCCAGACCTTTGCAAGTTCTCCTCATAGGAGCAGAGCTAATTTGGCAGCAGGATCAAAAGTGCTGGTAGACCCCTTAGGAAAAATCAAGTCTTGATAGCACAGGAATCTGCTTTGTTTTCTTTCCAAAAGGGTGCAGAGCACAGAGTTTGTTCAACAGCTCTGAAGGCATCAGCTGTCCTCTTTCTGAGGCTGAAGAAAGGCTGATTTTTTAAATCTCTTACGGTGCTGTAGGCATACCTCAAGACCACTTCTACAGATAAGTGGTCCATCTCATTTTGAAATGCAAAATAGTTAACTGTACCTGCAGAAGGACTTTCCCAGCACAATAAGTAACCAGCTGATAAGTTGGAGTGAATCGATCCAACACTATTCCACAACCATGAAGTGTGAGGAGTTAAATGATCTTTAAGAGATTGATCTAGAAAAGAGATATTTCAGATGGTGAGCTGATGGAGCCAGCACTGCAGCCTGGGCCTGTGGCAATACTGTTAACATGCTAGCTATAAAATTGCACCCACATCTGTATGAACACACATTTATGCATATGTAAGTATATTGATCTCCTAATTTGCCTGTAAATGAGATGTTGGTACTATCTAAAAATGAGACATAGCACACAGTGAGGAGTGCAAGGATTTCGTCTGTGGGCTTATTTGTAAAACCCTGACATTTAAATTCAATGCACTTCCAATTTTTTGTAATCTGGATGCCCAGGTGGGGACAAATTGTGATGCTGCTGCTGCTGGAGCTCCAGCAGCACAGATCAGCAGAGGACCCAACTCATGCAGAACAGCATGAACATCAGTTCCTCCTGTTTCCTTGTGAAAACTGGTGTGATTCCTCTCGCTGATGAAGTGGCAAACCCGTCTTCCAGAATTCCAGCTGGCATGGTATAAGTCTGTACACTGTTCTCCACTGATGGTAATTTATGAAACTTTACAAGAAGAGGTTTAACTTGTGCTAGAGAGCTTGATTTCTTGAACCTCAGATCAAATCTCCATGTATGCAGAGAAGTCCAGCTATAAATAATTCCTGTGCTGTTTTATAAAATATTCTAAGTAGCAAATATCATCTGTTAACCTTATTTGCAATTGGTACACGCAGCTAAAGGAAACAAATGAACTGCTGCTGAATTAATTCGCAGCCCATCCAGGAACTTTTTTGCACTTTGTCTGGAAGGTTTCCAGGCAGCAGAGCAGCTGGCATGCAAAAAGTGGGTGGCTTCCTCGGAAAGGGGGTTGACTTTTTTTTTTTAATACAATTTGTTTACAAAAACATCCACCTTTGGCCAGATTTAATTCTGCCAACTTGCCTGGAGTAGTCCATTTTGAAGAGAGTGTGTTGGTTCAGACAGGCCTTTGTTTGTCATTGATGGGACAAGCTGTAAGCCAGTGAGAAGACACAGCCCCTTCCTCTCAGTAATCCCCTTAGGGTGAGAAAACCTCCTCGTGGTGTCCACCTCTGTGCCACAGATGGCACTAAAGCATCTCTTCTAAACAAAGCACTCAAGTTTTTCATGATCCCTGGGAGGGCAGGAAGACAGTGTAATGGTTTTGGGGGTTGCTGGTGCCTGAAGGTGAAGGAGCTCGCAGTGTGTGCCTCTCCCTTGGGTTAGCAGGCAGATCTCTGCTGGGCTGCAGGCAGTTCCTGTCTAGGGGAGAGCTTTATAAATAATCTCTCTTTTCTAGGAACGTGCCCAATTTCTTATGTCAGTTGCTCCACTGTATTTGCAGTGAGAGAAAAACAACAAAAATAATTTTCTAAAATGCTCCTTCTCAAGAAAAAACACTTCTCCCAGACATGCAGCTACAAAAATTCTCCTTCATCTCTTCTGTACAAGTTTTTATTTTGCTGTTGCATGTCTAGGTCAGGCCTCCCATGGCGTGTGCTGCAGGATGTGCAGGATGTGGCCTGGAGCCCTCCTGCTTCCATGGCCCTGAGCTCACTCTTGTTCCAGCGGTAATAACAACACTGCTAATAAGGATGATGACTGCAGAGCTGGAAGAGTATATATGATGTTTTCATAGGTGATGTAACTTTTCTTGATATGGAGATGCCTCTCCAACCCCTTCAGCTATACTTTTTATTACACTCCATTTTCTTTTATCTTTTTTTTTTTTTTCCTCTAAATACACTTTTGATTCTGGTATAAAACAGCTGACGCACTCATGGACAGACAAGTTTCCACAAGCAATTAAATTTTGGGTGTAGACGCTGGTGTCCTATAAATGACATTTCTTTTGAGGAAGGGAGGAAACACAATGGAAAATAAACTATTTTAACTTTAAAAAAAGAACAACAACAAAAACTTGAATAATTTCCTAGAAGAGAAAATAATTAAGACCCAAATCACTGCTTTAGGTAAAATATGAAGCCTTCATCAGTAATGAAAAATCTAACAAAATGTCTTGAAAAGCCTGCAAGGCTAAAGAGACCCTCAGCTGTGTGGGAATGAAGGTGGCACTGGAGGGAAGGTGGCACACTTGCCACGCCTGGTCCTCTCCCAGTGCCAAAGGACGCAGTGGTGTTACTATTGAGGCTGTTTGGAAAAGTTTTAAGCCAAAGGGTGATGTCAGTTACTGTGTCTGGAGCAGCTCCACTAACTTCATCTCGAAATGCTACTCCAAACTTTGTCATGCCTGTGGATGGTGGGAGTTTGGTCTGTTTTCCCTGGAGTCTCCCTGCAGGCGTGGCTGTCCCTTCCCTGCAGGAGCACGTCCTGCGCCGCTGTAACACATCGCCTGCTACCGCCACAGAAGCGAGGGGAAAATTGCACTTGTGATTAATGCCTGAAGTTTTTATGGATGTTCATAAGACATCACTTTCTGTGACCACAGGAATTCAAAGCTTAGTCAAGCTATAAGATCTAAAATGTTTTCACTGAGGTATTTTGCTTTTGAAAACAGAAACAAAGGAAAATCCTTATTCTTTCATCTGCAGAAAGAAATATGCTTCTGATGAGCTACTGGAGGGTGTAACAGAGAGAAGGATCCCTTCCCATTCCAACACAGGGGCAATGCTGAATTCACTGCTCTAGGTTGGCTCCATTTTGTCCTGGGATGAAGAAGAGCCAGTTTGGAGCTGCAGCCTGCCAAGATGTCCACCAGGAAGGCTGCCCTTAGATGCACACCTCTGAGCCTCCTCGGGGGCATACCACAGAGTTTTCCAGAGCTCCCAGGGGATGGCACCCTCTGCTTGGCTCCACTGTTAGTGCTTGCAGGAAGCACTCGAGACAGCGTGGGCAGCACGGCTGGCACAGAGGGAAGGCACGGCCACCGTGAACGAGGCTGGAAGGTGCCCCAGCACGCTGGGCCTGGGCACGCTGCAGGGCTGGGGCTCGCTGGGGGCCGTGGGGCTGGCTGGGAAAACCCCTGGGAAATGCTACAATATCACACCAGGATGGACCAAAGCAGCCCCACATTCAGCCCTCACCTCTCCTTGGAGGGGGACATCCAACAGCTTCACGTGATGCTGTGCCCACCCAACAAAGCCTGACTTTTTGCCCAGCTCAGTCGGGGCAGGGCAGCAATTACAAGCCAAGAAGAGGAAGCCCACATCCCTGCCTCGCAGGGGGACCCTGTGGCCCTCCCTTGGCCATCATGCCACCCCTCAGCCGCATGTGGGTGAGCATTGCTTGGATTTCACCCAGAGCAGCCAAATCTGTGCCCTGAGGGAGCCCATTCCTCCTGCCCCATGCGCTCCAGCCAGCTGAGTAACCCTGCAGGAACCAGACAGTGGGAAGTTGGTGGAGCTCCGGGCATGCGCCGGTGCCCCTCCAGCAGCGTGGTGTGCAGGGCCCCTCCCCATCACCCAGAAGCCATGCCGAGTGCGTTCCTGCCGGAGCCAAGAGCGAATACCAGAGGCATGAATCCTGCCCTAACAGCTCATGGTTTGCAGAGCTAAATTAAAATGATAAAGTGGCTGCAAGGCCGGGCAGGCTCGCTGGCGCAGGGCTGGCGGCAGCGGCGGGGCCATCGGCTCCGCTGGGTTCTCACCAGCGAGGCATTCGAGCCAGGGAAGGGCTGCTCGTGCCCACTCCTCTGCTGCTCCTGGTGTCTTGGGAAGGAGCTCATCTCCCAGGGCAGACAGGGATTCACCTGGTGCTCAGGTCCCAGCCTTGCCCGGAGCTTGGCTGAGCAGCTGTGGTGGGTTTAGCCCTGTTTCTGCAAAGACACTCAAACACACCCATTTGGAAGACCCAGTGTGGTCTGCACCAAGGGACACCGTTGCCATTTTTCTCTTCACCTTGGCTTTCTCTTTAACGTTTGATGGTGAAGGTTCAGGCTGTTGTTGTGACAGGCAAAGTATTTGAGGGATTTGCCCTTTTCCAACTCCCACAGTGATTGGAGGGATTCAGCTCACCCTCCCTTGGTTTAGGAAAGCTTCAAGATTAATCTCTTCCCTTTAACCTAACCCAACTTCTACCCATGCAGAGGTCCCACCCTTACACACTGTGTCTCTGGTCCACCAGGAGAGACCCTTTCCCCCCACTTGGCTTCCACAGCCAGAGGCTGTGAAGTTTGATGGTTTTCCTACACCCCAGCTTAAACTGATAAGTTGCTGCATGGACAGATACTTTTGTTCACACAAAATTCCCTCAAAAGAGTCCCAAGAATAAGAAACCTTTCACAGATCTGGTTGTACCTCACCACCAGTGCTCCTCTTCCATCTTTCCCACAAGAGCTCCCCTCCCCTCTTCCCATCCACACCCATTTGTGGGTTTAGGTAATCAGGAATAAATGTCATAGGAAGCATGTTCATGTGGTTGGAATATCCCCATGATCCCTCAGCAACTTCTCTCTTTGCAGCCTCTCTGTAGGAATAAATGCTATTAAAATGCAAGTGGTTTTCAAAGGACCTGAATTCTTACTCATTTTGTATCAGGATCCTTTGCTATTCTTAGAAATTTTCTGCCTTTCCAACAGCCAGCAGGATGTCACAGAAACCACAAAAGCCTTAGATACACACATTTATCTTTCCTAGAGCTCACTGGCTGTTACAGTGCCCTGAGACATTCTCCCTGCTCTTCCTCCTCAGGGGCATAGCTGAGCTGCTTCAGGGACAAATACTCCAATTATAGACAAAGTGGGGAGCTCTCAGAGGCAGGTGTTAACATTCAGCTTACAGCTCCAGCTTTTCCAGCTCCTCTTTCAAGGTTTCCAGGTGGCAAATGCAATCCCTTCCACTTCCCTTTGTGTCCACAGGTCTCACTGTTCTCTGAGTTGATGTCACTGTCGCCTCCTGGTAAAATGGGAAACATCTGAATGACACCTCTGCAATAGGAGAGCAGGGATGGAGACATGACGGGTGTATGGAGCACCCTGAGTTCATGGGAGAGCATGAGTGGTCACCTCAAATCGTGCCACCAGGTGAATTAAGGGTAGGGTTGCAAAGCTGATGGCTGAGGAGAGCAGCCAAGGGACTTGCTCTTCATCCCCACGCAGCTGTTGGAGGACATCTCTGCATCACCCACCTCTGCCCTGCCACAGATGATTTGGAATACCATGGATATATCACTTGTACCCACAGGACAGCAACAGGATCTGTATCAAGCACTCTTGCAATGGATGTCCCATCCTATCCTGCCCTATCCTAAACTACCATTTCTCAGTGGAAGAAGAGAGAAAATAAAAATGCTGTCAAATACAACCAACGTTTTTTTCATGGACCAAGGAACCCTGAGGATTAGTTCCTCTGTAATAACTAGTCCTGTAAATAGGCACCAGGTAAAATACCCTATCATTCATTGGTAATATTCTGTTCTGCCATAATTTCAGTTAACTTTTTCCATCACCAGGGATAGCAGTGTCAGAGTTGAATGGACAAAATACCTGACAGGGAATGGGGCATGAGGAGAAATAAGTTCCAGTTTTAATGGTGAGACCTTGGGCAGATCACTTATCTGCCCCGCTGTTCATGCTTCGACACTTTGTGTGTCTTGTCTGTCCAGACTACAGGTGCTTTGGGACAGACAGCATCTCCCAAAATTTGTTTGCAACAATTCCCCTGGGAGGGCAAAGAAGAACATAATAAGTGCTTAGTGTACCATAAAATTATTTAGTAAATAACAGGCAGTCATGAGTCACTGCCCTGTAACTCCATGTCTGGCTCTTGGTGAGTGTTTTTATACACAACTAGCAGACATGAGGACCTACATCCCATCTTCAAAAGGAGGAACCTAAGGGTCTTGACTCACGTGGAGTTAAAAATGCAATGGCTGAGGCAGGGAGATGTCCTGACTCTCTGGATGGGGAACATGAAGAGGACAGCTGGGAGCAGTCCCTGACTTCAGCTGTCCCACTGTGTAGTGGCAGCCACAAGTCCCTGAGCTCCCATTACCTCGATCTTTTTAGCCCCTTCTGAAAACAGCTTCATTTCTTGACACTTAAGAACTTTTGGCACTAAAATACCTGTTTATTTTGTTGTGTTTGTTTTGCCATGGTTATTTTTTCTGGCTTCTGAGCAGTATTTTATCTTCTTTATGATACTATTTCATGATATTAAAAGGTTTGCTGAGGAATAGCTATGAATGAACTTTGGTCTGCAGAACACTTGAGAAGTACCCAGCTGTGGGAACAGCTTCATCTGTGGTCACCTTGTGAGTGATGTGTCCCACTGCCCCTTCCCTTCTTCACCTGTTGTTCAACTTCATTCAGACTTTGTGATAGTTTGGTAAAAAATATTGGGTAATCCTGGCCAATGCACATCACAGGAAGTGAGTTTTTTGTACCCAAGAGCCATTTCCATACCTGGTAATGTTGGTGGGTCTCAAGCTCATGCTCTCAGCTGTTTTCCACTGGCTGTTTCAGCAGTGCAATAAAACTGGTGCTGGGTGAGATGGTAGCAGGAGGTGGGATAGAGTGGGTTTTGAGCATGATGTGATGCCACACATGGTATGTGGCAGCTGGATCAGCCAGATGTTTCGCCAGGTTCAGAGGATTGTTTGAAGGTGAGATGTGGAACTAGCGTGTTCTTTCTCTCATCAAAGAGCTTTCCATGTACCCCCACAGATAAGGGAGAAATCTTAAGCATTTTCATGTGATAATCTTGTCTGACCAGTTAAACCAACCTCCAGATTTTGTGTCCTGTATTGAAATGAGTACGTCTGTGCAATGGTGCCAGCAGGAGGAGAAATTAGAAATTGGAAATGCACACAAACATATGTTACTGTGAAAAAATGGGGGATGTTCAGAAGGGGGTTGTGTCCAGGAGAAAGCAAGTGCTTTGTAGATCAGACCCATTCCTTATCCTCCACATATCCGTGCCATCAAAGCAGCATCACAACCTGGCTGGCAGGGCTCTGCTTCTGTGTAGTCCTGCTGCAATAACCCTTTGCAGACAAAACTAGAGGTCCCAGGCCATCAAGTGCATTTTATTCTGGCAAAAACCACAGGGCTGTTCATCCTGGGTCCCAGAGCATTCCTCTTGCCACTTCTCCTTAAAAGGCATCACCCACCTGGCCCGATTACGAACATGAACTCAGCAGCCTCACACTCACCCTTGCGTAGCAACTGCTGGATAGTGACAGATTTTCAGGGAATTGGTGGTTATTTGATACATAGTTGAGCAGCCACGTCCAAGGCTATAATTGATCCTTGCTCTCTTTTCTTTGCCCACCTGCTAACTGCAGCTCTTTCCATCAGGTTGTCCTCTAAAAAAACCAGGGGATTAATCTTGTGGTGTAGCTCAAATTACACAGGAGTTATTTGGCAGAATAATATCTGTGCACTGAGCTAAAGAACCAACCTGGGAGTAAAAAAATCAAACAGGGCTGTTCTCTTAATGTTTAAAACCTAGAGAGGTGGTGTAACAGCCAACACAGAGGGCAGATTTGCATTTTTATTTTCATTTTGAAGGGGTTCTCTTGTGCTGTGACATGTGCTCCAGGCTAATGCTGCTTTACCTTAAACTGCTCCCCTCGGGTGAATTCTAACAGCTAACAGCTCTCATGTTATTCCAGCTGTAGGCAAAATGTGTGGCACTGCGCTTTTTTTTGAAAAAGAAAGTCACACTGGTGCAAATAAATGAGACTGAAATCACTGATGCTGCGGATTATTTGCAGCTTGGGAAGTACATAAGGTTGAAAAAATACCTAATTTATGGGCAGGTCACTGTGGAGGTTAAGACCTGAAATGGAGTCATTAGCCATGTTCTGTAGCTATGTTTGGTAATGTTTCTTAAATCATTCTTTCTACAGAGATAAAATCACTGCTTTCTTTTCTCCCTTTTCTGGTTTTATGATCGCAGAATAGATTAACATATATTCATTTTTTTGCACTTTTATAGTTGCCTTCACATGTTTATGAACACAAATGAATTTAGCACAGAGGCACTTGGACACAATGATTCACCAGCTTAGAGGTGAGGAAAAAGACCTGGGGGTAAATAGCAGGGAAGGAGAGAGTGGCTGGAGGCAGCTGAGAATGCCAAGGAGAATCCAGCATGCTTCACAAAACTGCCACCTGGATCTGCTGGTCACCAGCACGTGGCCCTGAACTCGGGCATCGGCACAAGGGAAATTCCTTAGGGAAGAAAGGATCATGGAAGCATGGCCTGGGAGTTGTAATTACTGCTTGATGGCCAGTTCTGCCAAACCCTGATGTCAGGGCAGCATAATGAGGGTGAAAATCCCCACTGGCCATGCTGCCTCCTCGTGCCTCTCTCTCTCCATGTGCAGGATCCCTCTTTTCACAGGTCTCTCTGAGCATCTCAGGGAATTGTCACAAGGGCAACAAGCCTGCACTAACAGTCACCCACCTACATCACAAGGATAGTGCTTTTAGAAGAAAAAAGTGCTTTTTTCTGACAGTCCTACCAACGAATTCACTGACAAAAGAGCTGTTTGTTGGGCAGGAGCTTGCAAACATTAAAGCCTGACCTCAGCCAGGATTACATGGGACACTGCTGCAGTCAATATCACCTCAGTTCACAGCAACTGGGAGGTAAATTAAACCTCTGTTTGCAGAAGGGGCTGTGCATTCATATGCCCCTATAAGCCAGGGACATACAGATTTTCCAGCTGGGGTGATTTCCAGTTTAATGAATTACTACTAAAATGAGAAAAAAGAAGGTTTATCCCGCTCATTGCAATCACACACGGATGCTGAGGCTCAGCTGGGCAGCCAGAAACTGTGAGGTGCTGTGGAACAGAGCAGTTCTCCAGTCACACAGGGCAATCCTCCAGATTTTGAGCATTATTGCAGGCCAGGTCTTCTCAGGACAAAGCAGAAAGGTGCATGGCCTGACACCCCAGACTGAGCACCTTACAAACCACCACAGTCCCGCCTCCCTGCACTGGCACATGCAAAGAGCTGTGCACAGAAGCCCTTGGAAGGGGCAGAGTGACTGGGCAGGCTTTAGGCAGCAGAGCATCCCCATGGCATCAAAATCCACATGGCATCCGTGGCACTTATTCCTTTGCCATCATTTGTGAATTATTTGGAGTTTTATTTAATGTGCCCTTGTTCTTCCCTTCCCCCCACTCCCAAGTTTATGATGTAATTTATGCGTGTGTAGAGAGATTGACATTTAATAGGATGTTGGAAAAATGGAATTAAAATTTTCAGGAAGGAAAATCAGCTAGAAAATTACATTTGATCTTTTAATTGAGACAAATAGGGAGAAATGAAGAGATGTCAAGGGATGATGTGGGGCTGACAGGGAAGTGGAGATAGAGGCACTTAAATACCACACAAAGTTCTACAGATCTGCTTTACTTTGAAAAAAAAATACCAGAACTTTCTTCAAGTTTTAGGTAATTTTCTGATAAATCTAACACCTGGTCTGGCTTTATTGTTTCTTGTAGACAATACACCAGGCCTCCAGACAAAATCACATGTTTCTGATCCATGTGTTGGGTTCCTCTATTGTCATTGCAACATCTGTCACATCACAGAACACATCTGCTCCCTGGTCAATGACAAATCTGCTCATAGCTGCTGGAAGATTGTTCTTGCTTAAAACATTCTCTCACCTTTTACAAAGTATTCAACTACATTCTGGGGAGGTTTAGAGAAATAATGTCTATAATTTTGCTAAATCTGGTTTGTACTTTTCTGCTTAAAATGCCCTTTTTGCCCTAAATTTGGAATATACATGAAGATTTTGGATTTTCCTAAATATAACATTTCTAAAAAAACCCAAAACAACTCCTTCTCTGACAAGTGGAGAAATTTGATTTTCTGCTTTTTTTCCTTTCAAATTATAGCACATCTTTGTTTTATTCCTCCTTTCGTCCTTGTAAGCCCAGTATTATGCATTTATTGGAAAGTCACAGATGACAGGGCTTGTCACCCTCTTTCTCTGTCTCAGATTTAGATGTCCAGTGAAAGCTAAGCTCAGCCTTTTGCCCCTTCCTAGAGAGCATGGGATAAACTGCCAGCTGGGTCTCCCTCTGCCCGCTGTAAAACGAGCCCAGAAGATCAGCCCAGTGAGTACCTGACTCCCAAATGGCTGAAGCTGCGTCAGATGATTTGCACCCAGAGTGACTGGGAGAGAAACGAGACACGGGCAAACAGATGATTGCAAGAAAGCTGAAAAGAAAATGCAGATTATCACAAAATCTATGTGACATTGAGTGACAAGTGAGGAACAAAGGGACTTGGAATGAAGAGTAAAAGGGGAAAGATAAGGAAGAGAATTGTAATTTCAAGCATTTTAATAGATCGATATCAATAGCTTAAATTACTGATATTTTCCAGTAAAAATTTTATGATTTCTCACAAGTCCACCTTTGACATTTTAGGATTCGTTTCTAGTTTTTCCCAATCTCTGATATATGTTGCAAAATAAATGAAACCCCTTCATCTACCAAAATAGATTCTGGCATCACTAACAACTTCCTCTGTCTTTCTCTGCTTCTCCTTTCCAGCTTCAGCTGTTGTCATCTGCCTTCACACACGCTCTGTGCTGCTTTCCCTGGTTCCAGATGGCCAGAGAGAAGACAGTCAGCCAACACAGTGCAGGCAGTGTGGGGCAGCCCCAGCAGCCTGTAGCAGAGGCAATCCATTTTTCCCTTTCTGGGATCACCCTGTTGCATGTTTCCTGACTGGGCAGGATGTGGTGTAGCTGATGTAACAGCCCTTATACAAGTGATTATATGGATAAACCTGTCCAGCTGCTTGTTGCTGCAGCATGGAGTGTGGCCCCTGTGCTCCTGTCTTCCCAGAGCTTCTCTCCAGAACACACAGTGCACAACCTCCATTTTAACCATTCTGACTGGTGGCAGCATGGCCTCAGTGTTATTTTCAGCTGAAATAACAGGTAAAAAATATTCATGCTGGAGGATCATCCCACCAGGCCCAATAGAGACCTGGTCCCAAATACTGTGGAGCATGGACAGAGTCAATTTGTGTCATTTGGTGCCCATGCCTCATCACTCTCACAGCCAAGAATTTCTTCCTGAAGTCCAATCCAAACCTGCCCTCTGTGAACTTGAAGCCATTATCCCATGTTCTATCACAACACATCCTTGTAAAAAGTCCCTCTCCAGCCTTCTTGTAGCTCCTTTTAGGCACCAGAAGGTTGCTGTCATTGTAACCACTGCTTCACCAGCTCCCATTCTTGGTTTTCCCAAGGTTGTAGTAGATTTTCAGGAAGTTGCATAATTTGACAGGATCACTGGACGAAAGGTTCAACTTGTAGATGCATATTCAAATCTGGAAGACTAAATACAAAGCAGACCCCTAGACCTGCAGGGGAAATGTGAACAAGATGGACATGATTTCAGGCTGTGCCAACAAAGAAACCAATCCCTATCAGCATTATGATTTGCCATCCTTCATAGTACTATAAATTTGGAAGCTGAAAGAAAAATAGGGAACTTTGGAAGTCACTAGTAACTATTACGGGAAGTAATATAGCTGTAGTCAAATAAATGTGTCCTACTTCCAAGATTCTAACATATTTTGTCTTTTTTCTGGAAGAGGTGAGAGAATATAATGGAAATTAGGTTTCATTTTCCATTGTTCATTTCTAGCAGTTCTAGTAATATCTGCAGAAAACCTGCTAATCCCAGCTATACACCCACAGAGAGACTCATATTAGAAGCACATCTAAAAATATTTCGAGCCAACCCACAGGTTATATTAGCATTATGATACCTCCTACAGATGCTAAGATTGGGCACATTGGGGTAGTCCTTGAATAAGCATATGCTGAGAAATGGTGCTTGTGCCACACCACTGGCACCACACTGCCCAGGAGAGTGTAAAGGCAGTCAAGGATTGAGAAGCACTATCCAAACTGGAGTCAGACTCCTTAGAATTGAAAATAAATTCCAGTTCTAAATGCACTTTTCCTCTGGCATACTGGGCCGAGTTGCCTACTCTCTTGCATTCATAAATGTTTTACGTCAGTCAGCCATAAAGTGCTTTGCCCATATCTTCTTCCCTTTGAAATGGATATGAACCCAAATACCAGTGGATCCCTGCAAAGGATCTTTGTCCATTTCTGCTGGCTTTGTAACTTCTGATGTCCCGATGAGATCAGCCGTGACTGATTTGATTTGGTGCTAACACGCAGCGTTGCCATGACTCTTCCTTTTGCAAACTCTTTTCTTCTTTTCCCAAAGTCAAATATGGAAAAGCTGTGACAGCAGCATGAGCAAAAGGATATTGGAAATAATCCTCTTCATTCAGCCTGCATGCAAGATTTAGTGGTGCAGTAGCATTGCAAGGATGATTTCCACGCATCTGATAACACTGTGACACCCTATAATAAAACATATACCTTCTGTTTCATTTTATCCATTTAAGCCCTTTGAGCAACCAGCAGTTGTTGAGTTCCCCACTACTGCTATTAATAGTCGGGGCAGACCACTCTGCCTACTTAGATTTATTACATTTTAACTAATCTTGATTGAAGTCTTCGTATGTAAGGGCTCCAGGGCAGTCACTCACCAGGGTTACACACAACATACACACACAGTTTGCCCTGAAATTAGCTCATTAGATGTCACATAATAACCATTTAATGTGAAAAAAACAGGTTTTGGTTTCCCCTTTTCCTTATGAAACCTGGACAATGAAACACAAGGATCCCTTCTTTCACCATGATGGATGTATTCTGGAATTTTACCCATGTGAAAATCCCTCTGAAGTCTATGGGGAGATTTCCCTGAGTAGGGAAACTTGTACAACTCCACAAGTTTTGCCTATACTGGGTAGCCACGATTCAAAAGACATCACACACAGGAAAGCAGAGAAATTCCTTCCCAGTACTCCATTTTTTTTTTGCTGAATATTTTCTATGATCTATTTTATGTTGTCAGATTTGTTAGTGACACGTGAAAACCCGCTCAGGGGAAAATTTGTGGTGCAGTTTCTCAGCTGCAAGATGAGATCTAACAAGCCCCATGTACATATTGCACAGGGATGATGAAAAAGGTGATGTTTTCCCCCTGGCAGAGGGTTTGGATGCTGCTGTGTCCCTCTGCCCCTCCTTCCTCCCCCAGGACAGCACAAGTAAGCTGGGTGCCTGGCTGAGAAAGGACTTCTGAAGATACTCTGAACACTTTGCTTTAAATGCAACCTTGCAGTTCCTGTAGACAAAATATTTTGTTGAATGTTCATGTTTCAGTTTCTATTACTCCAGCAAAGAGTCATTCATTCTCACTTTCTAAGTGATATATCAATGTTAAATGTTTCTCTGAGAAGCATCCAAAACCTAAAAATAAAATAAAATAACAAAAATACTTTCCATTCTCCACAAGAACATCACCATTCTTAGATTCAACCCGCCACGAGTGTTTCCAGGAGCTGAATTTGCTGGTGGACAAGCTACACACCAGTAATGCACCCTGACTGCCCACAGCCCTCTCTGGGTGAGCTAGGCAACCTTGGGAGCTCCTGCTCCAGGAGAATAGGCTGCCAGCCTTCAAAAACCCTCAAGAGGCTGCTTATTTTGCCTGAAACTGATTTTCTCTGGATGCCTGCTGCAACTGGTGGTGGCAGCAGGCATAGATGCAGTGATATCAATGCTGGGTCAGCAAATGCTCCTATTGCAAGAATAGGATAAATCTCTTGGGTTTTTAAACATTGGCTTCGAAGTGCCTGCCGCTGGTGATCTGGGCAGGGCAGTGTGTTTGTCCCAGGTGAGAACATGCAGGAGTCTGGGCAAGATGCAGTGGGTGTGGATGGAGAAACTGCACAGTGCAGGGAGGGCACAGCAGCGGTGCCAGGTGCAGTCAGCTCCCGGAAAAGGCAGTGTACAGGAAATCTGATGGGTTCAGAACATGTGGAGCTTCCTGACCACATACAAACCTCCCCCACCACTTGTGCACAGCAGGTCCAAGGTGTCCAGGTTGCATTCAATGCATTCACCACGTGCTGCATGTAGAGCTTGAAGGTGGCCAAGGCCGGACTGTGGGATTTGGGGATGCTGTCAGCACTCTGCAGGCCCCTGTGAGAGAGTGCACATGAGCTGCAGAGACCTTCCCACGTGTTTCTGGAAACTGTGAAGAAAGTTGGCTATTGCCAAAACTCTGTATTTTAGGGAGGGGCAGGGCAAGAGGCTGATAAGAAACTGTTTTCTTGACAGTTCAGCAAAAATCCCAGGAGGAATGATAACCAGGGAGGGGCTTGCTCTATCTGAGGTTTGGCACTGGGTTATGGCTCAAACAGGGACTTTCAACCTATTAAAGCCCTCCTACTGCTTGGGCCTAGGACAGAGGGGACAACTTGTTTCCTCTTGCTTTCTTCCTCTGACACCTTGGGCTTTCTGGCCTTTCACTGGAAATTTTAGGTGTTGGGCAGAGCCCTGATCCTGCACTGCATGGTGGGGACTTGCAGAGGCAACACTGGAGAGCTGAGTGATGCTCATGGGGCTGGTGAGGCTGGACTGGATGGCCCCAAAGGTCTTCCCATCCCGCTTTGGGTGTTATCTTCTGCTTTGGACTAGTGCTTTGACCCACAAGCTGAAGGATGATCATTCGTGCTGCTCCCATGTGAGAAACAGGTAGAAAATTCACCCTTTTACTGATCTTTTTGTCCCTGGTTGTGCAATGTGCCTCTTCCTGCCTGGTCAGAGAAGGAGCCTTACATGGAGAGCTGGTGACTGGGGGCATTTGTTGTCAAGAACAAAGCCGAAGGCAGATGTGGGAGTCAGTGTTAGGTGTGGAAAGGTGATGTGGACACCGCTTCAACGTTTGCATGGATGCTTTAAAGAGTGCAAACTGTGTGTTTCAGTGATGTCTGTTGGGAGTAGCACAGAGTGTCTGGCTTGTGGCACTGGCACACACCACACATAGCCAAAGGGACCTCTGCATACCCACTTGAATCGTAAAAACATCAGCTGCAGGGGATTTGCATCTGATGTCTTTCTTGGCACAAACAGGGCCTCCCCACCCCCAGCATCCAAATAATCCATCCCCTACCAGCTTTTGCCATAATATGTAATGCAGATCAGCATTCCCATCAGGGAAACCTAAACACTTTTATAAGCAATTTCATAAAGAGGTGCTTCTCTGAGTCCACATAAAGCAGAATCTGGAACGAGAGATACAACACAGTGACGAATCCATCCATCACCAGCAATGTATTTGGGAAATTTTATGTCTTTTTCTGTCTCACCTATTGCAAAACTCTGTATCTTATCAGTTGTTCCAAACAGTGTCCAGATTTCCTCTGTAAATAATTTTTAATTCACAGCCATCACTTTGTGGCTGTTAATGACACCATTCACAAGACATTTTTACAGTTACCAGCAGCTTGATATATGTATATATTCCAGTGAAAAAAATAATTGAGCAGCCAAGAAAAGCACGAAGATTAAAATGTTGTTTTAAGACTACTGACGCACAACAGGGATGGAAGAAAGTTTTGGTGGGAGAAAGAGAGAAATCTCAGTGGACACTTTGGAGCAAAGACTTAGGGCCATGACTATGGTTTCTGCTGGGTTTGCCAGGCTGTGAAACAGGCTTTGCTGTTTTCTGCCAGCTGGGTAACCCTCTCCTTTTCCCTGGGTGCAGGTTTTCCTCAAACACGGTGACTGCAGTGTGTTTTCCCAGCGGTTTGCATGGAAGGCAGGAGCCCATGGAGCAGTGCTGGGGAGGCAGCCGCTGTTGCTGCACCCCTTCCCCAGCTGATGGGTGCCCTGGTCTGGGATGGATCACTCATCCTCTTTGCAGCCTGCAGGGACTTACCAGCAGTGCTGAACCCACAGGAAACCCTGACCTTGCCAAGGGTTGAGCGCAGCAAAAGCCCTCCCTGAGTTTCATTCCTGGGCTGGCCTCAGCACAAGGTTGGCCCACAGCAAGGAAATGTGTGTGGGAGAGCAGGCAGGGAAGGGAAGCATAGCTGTGAGGAAGGGGAGAGGCTGGGATGGAATATCCATGATCATCAAAAGCCCGAAGGAAAAGCTTCAGGGGTAAGCAGTGGGTACTGAGGGGTGGAGGCTGGACTGAATCCCCCAAGTGCTGGGGAAAGACTTTTGCAATCCAGGAGAAAGTGCAATCAAGACCTGGCAAAAGTGTTTGTTCAAGCCGTGCTTCTTTGATGCTGCTGTGGCCAAAGTACATTGAAGAGAAAAACCCTGTTTAAAAGAAAATAAAGGGCTTAACAGAGCGTATCAATTATATAATGACAATACTTATAAAACCATCTGCTGGTCTCCGCTGCCTCACTTAGTCATAAGCAATTACTTGGTGCATTTTACTTTCTAAAGAGCAAGAAGTTCCCTGCAGAGAGCAAACTCAGAGCTGCTTCTTGGGAGAAGCTTCTGTGAAGTGAAGCAACATCCCCGTTGTTGAAACCCCTGCTGTGAGCCAGCACATCAAGGAAAAAGATCATTTCACCAACTTTTCCTCCTGGGAACTATTTTGGAGGAAGCCTCCACCATGAAGCCAGAGCATGCTCCCAGCTCTGGCCCACTCTTTCTAAACGTCACCCCAGGCTTTGCAGTGCGCTTGGGTAGGCTCAGCCAAACCTGGCATGACAGGAATGCCTTAAAAAATGATCTGCATGCCCCCCTTGAGCCTCCTCATGCTTGTGCTCCCCCACCCTTGGGAGGTAAGAGGACTTTGTGAGGCTGCCGTGGTCCAGACAGACTTGAAGCAGCCCCACAGGGGTGATTGATGGGCACTGTGGTGGTGGGAGCGCTGAAAATAATCCCAACACATGTTTCCCAGTAGCACCTGGCAGCCAACCAGAAGACAGCACTAGCATTTCCTAAATACTGGAAAAATGACTGTCACCGCAGATGCCTCGCCAAATATAACCCCGGTGACGTGGCAGCCTGTGAAGGGCTGGAGAGGGGCAGCTACCCAGGGCATACGTACTGCTCTGGTCCCATCTGAGCCCTCCCTGCTCAACTGCCATCCCTGCACTGCAAGATCTCCAGCGCTGCTTGTGGAACAGGCTTTGAAGCCACAGACCTGATGAGGAAGTGTCACTCAAGGCACAGGTGCCAATAGGATACTGGAAATTAGAAATGCAGAGCTATCTGAGCAAAGCAGGCTCTGACTGTCCGTGTGGGGAGGCATGATTTAGGGTGCCTCTCCATGTTTTGGTCACTCTGGGAGGGGTTTTTCCCCCTGTGAGGCCAGGCACTTGGGAGCATGGGGACCTCCATGGTGCCTGCATAGGACCCAGGCAAGGCCCTACATGTAGCACCCAGCTGAGAGCTGGGCAGCTTGGACCTCTAAAATTTCCTGGTTGGTGTGAGTGTTTTCACAGAGCAAAGTGCTACACAGAGCTGGAGTGGTGGAACACAGTGTTTAATTTTTAAAGGAGGTGGGGATTATCCTCCTGAGTGTGCCCCTCTCCCCTTTGCCCCCTGGCCTCACTGCAAGGATTACTTTACCAGCAGAGTCCAGTGGTTCCTCGGGTGACAGCACTGCCAAGCATCAGTCCTGGGAGCTGCTCTGGATTGTGTTACAGGACAAGCCAAGGGGTAGTGCTGCCAGTGTTTGCTTTAGCAGCTTGCTGGGCCACCAGATGCATCCAAATACATGGTTCTGACTCTGATACCCGAGTCTCATTTTCCCAAGCTGGCTTATGTAGGAGGGAGTAGAGTTGAAGGGACGTCTTGAGTCAGTCATGAAATCTGGGCTCTGGGACAAGCCCCGGTCAAGGTGTTTCATGCTTCTGAGACTCAGAGGTATCACTTTAACAGCCAAAATGTTAAATAACATGCCTAGGTTTGTGTTTCTAAGAAGAGTTTGTTTGCAGGGGTTTCATTTGCTCTCCAGCCTGCTGTCACCCCCCCGGCATGAAGTGTCAGCCCTGGGCAGCTCAGCTGCAGACAGAGCCCTAAGGAGCTGTGTCATGAACCCAATCAGGTGAGAGCCAAGGGGCAGAAATCAGAATTTTAAATGAATGGTACTTTTCTTTGCTGCTTACTCTCTCCATGGGACTCACGAGGCATAAGGAGTGACAAGAAAGGGGGTGGAAGAAAGCCTCCCAGTCTGGGAGCACAGAAAGCCCCAGTAAGGAGGAGTTTCTAGCCAAGGGATGAAAGCCTGGGTAAGGCTGCAGAGCAAGGTGGTCACTGTGAAATGTCCAATATGTTTTCATCTCACTCGCAGGAGGAATGGGGCACTGAAAGCACAATTACCCTGCTTTCACCTGACTTACTCGGGTCCCCAGCAGGGTTGTTCTCCTGTTACCTGTTCTTGATAAAGCTCATGTCATGACGTCCTTCTAGAGATGTGCTAGCAGTGTCCAGGCATGTGGAAAACCCCACAGACAAGGAAAAAATATTATTTTCCTGCTTTTGTACTCTAGGAAATTACGGAAATGTCTTTTGGCCTCGGTTTAATTTCAGCAATGTAGAAGGAACATTTGAGTGGGAGATATGTTTTTCTAGATTTGGACTTGTCACAGAATCATAGAATCTGAGCTGTGTGAAGCTGCAAGTCACCTTTTTACAGCTCTTATTAATGAGCAGAATTAAAAAGAAAAAGAGCAGAATATAATGAAAATGTAAACTCTGGGCTATGTCCTTTCTATATGTTTGCAGAGTGTCTGCTAGAGCAAGCTCAGGGATCCCGGAACGTATCATCAGGCAGTTAACAAAGGAAGGCAACTGCAGAAGTCCATCTCAAATCCATCACCTCATATACTGGCAGAGGGGAATTTCGGAAAACATTATCTGAAGCTGACATCTTCTAGATGCAGCTGTCCATACGCAGTTCCAACCACTCACTGGAAATTCTCACTTGTCCCCTTTTTTAAATGGTTCAGGCTTCAGTCCATTGAGATGAACAATTAAATTCCAACCCAAGGAGCACTGAGTTTCGGACGTGCAGGTGTTCTCTCTAATAGGAGCTGTCATAGGAACGGTTCCTACAGCAGAGTAGGTAAACAAACGGATATAGAACACAGTCCTCCAAAGGACAGCTGGTGAGAAAAGCTGTAAGGGCAGAAGTGTCATTTAAACAAAACCAGCTAATTTGGGATCTCCTGTACAGGATCCTTATGAGCTGCCAGTGTTTGACCATATTTGAGCATATGGTTATGACCAATCCATTTTTGTCTCCAGCATTATCTGTTACAACCCAGAATGCAGCATGTGAATTTTTTGATGCAATGAAATGGGCAAAAACAATCTCAGTACAGCGATGTGCAGCTTCATCAGCACTGCCTGAATTTCTGGGTTTCCTTTTTTGCCATGTGCATCACTCCAGCCTGGCTGTCTGTGCCCACCTGTTGCCTCTGCTCTAATATTTCGATTGTAAGCGCTTCAGGATGGGAAGAGTTATCTTCATGTGGGGTATTTGTGCAGGGTCTTAAAGCTCTGACATTATATGTAATGGTCTCCTGTAGCACTGTGGGAAGATGTAGGAGCTTTCTGGATTGATAAACCTCTAAAGCTCTGTCTGTAGGTACGTAGAAAAGCCTGTGCTCACACACAGTGCAGACTGCCAGGTGTGGCATTTTGTGACCCTGGAAGATGGGAAGTGTTGGGGTGTGACCAGCAGGCACCGAGCTGGATGCAGGTGCTGCTGAGCCTCCCATCCCAGCTGGGGGAAGGGACACATCCTGTCCACAGTAACATCTCCTGCCTGTGCCAGGGCTCGGCTGTGTGTCCATCCCTGGAGCTTGGTATGGTGCTCCTGGGCAGGGTCTCACAGTGTGGGGCAGCAAGGGCCTGTGGCATACGGAGTCAGCAGCTCCTGGTCCAGAGGGGAGAGTCGGGCTTTCGGGAGTGAAACACTCAGCTGAAGTGTGAGTGATGGAATTCAGTCCCCTTCCCAGCATGCCAGAGGTAAATCACCCTCTCAGGGCCTTGTTCCCACCCTTCACGTTTGTCCTGCCATCCTCCACCTCATCTCCTGCCAGTCTACACCCTGCACAGCTGTTTGTGTTTCACACCCATGTTTGTGGCATGTGGTGGAGTTGGACTTGATCCTTACAGGTCCCTTTCAACTCAGGAGGTTCTGTGGTGGAGCACTGAGCACAGAAATGGGTCCTTCAGCCCACCTTTCTGGTTCCTCACTGCCTCCTGCACAGCTGTCCTGCACACAGTGGGAGCAAAAGTTTCCTGGCAAATCAGCTGATCGGGGCTCTTTGAGACTTCATCATTGCAAATCTCATATCCTTTAAGAAGATTTCCAGGATTCCCCCTCCCTCACTTCAGCATGTTTGAGGATGCTCTCAGGTGGTTTTGGTGAGCAACCTTCTGTGGCTGAGACTCAGAGCTTTGGATGTCTCTGCTTCAGCTCCCCTCCAGTGGGATACTGGCTTCCAAGAGGCATGGGAGGGCATGAAGCAAAATCAGATGATCAAAAACTCCCTTTATTTTCATTCTCATGTTCTTTAGGAAGGCCCATTCTGTATCTTCCCTCGCATCCAGGTTTTAGCAAACAGGCACCTCAGGAGCCATTAGGATTTTAATATTCACACACTTTACTAACTGTTTGCTTCCCACTGCCTTCTCTCCCTGCCAGGAGATGGAAATGTTCTTTGCCTAGAGCCAGACTCCTCCAGCTCCCTGACTAATTTTCCTACAAATTTTGCAGCCAAAGCAGTTGGCTGGAAGACCTGTTCAACACTTAAATTGTACCTAGGGTGAAATTCATCTCCCTGGTGAATAGGTGCCCCCATCTACCTGGTTACCCTCTAGCCTGCTGTTGTCTTTTTAGAATAAACACCTTCAAGAAGGATCTATCTCATGCTGAAATAGGTGCCCAAAATCAGTTACAGCCATCCTTTAGTCCATGTTACATGGCTGTGGAGGGAGCTCTGATAGCACAGCAGTGGTGTGAACATCTAAAACACTGTGAGGTGAATCCTACTGTTGTGCCACGAATGCTGTCCTCCAGTTGTTAAAGCTGCTTAAAAAGAACATAAAGAATTATGAAAAATACCCAGCTGCACTGAGAAAAGTCATCAAAAGACCTGACTTCTTTCTCATTGCTCTGATTGAAGAGTTCCTATTTCTTCCTAATTCCAAACATCCTCTTGAACCTCCCAATCCCAATCACGGCCTCAAGAAATTTATATGGAGTTTCTGTGTCCATTTTCAAGGTGTATGCACACAGATTGTTATCTTATCTGTAATGAAGAGTCCCTTTCTATAGCAGAACTGCAGGTCTGGATGCCTGAAATAGCAGCTTTTGGGGTCTGTAGCTGTGAATTTGGGGCAGGCTTAGGAGCTGTACCGGTGCTTTACACAACCGTGTTCACACCAGGACAAACACAGGCAAAGAAGGGCATTGAAGAATCACAGAATAGTTTGGGTTGGAAGGAACCTTGAAGTTCATCCAGCTCCAATCCACCTCCCATGGGCAAGGACACCTTCCACCAGGCCAGATTGCTCAAAGCCCCATCCAGCCTGGCCTTGAGCACTGCCAGGTTTGGGGCACCCACAGCTTCTCTGTGCCTCACCACCCTCACAGGGAAGAATTTCTTTCTAATATCTAATCTAAACCTGCCCTCTCTCAGCTTAAAGCCCTTCCCTCTTGTCCCTCTTGTCCTATCACTCCGTATCCTAATTTCTCCTGAAAGCCTCCAGGTGGGGAGGAGACAAAGCTTCACTTTGGTCGTGAATCCAGCATTTTCAGTCTTCTCAGTGTCTATAAAACCTTGTAGAGTCTTTAATTTAGTGGGACTTTGGCACATGTTAAAAGACAGCCACCTAGTGAACCTCCCTCCTGAATGAGACACTAGAACCAGGGCCCTTTGAATGGAGCATTAGTGTTTATTTTAGATCTTCAGGTTATGCTCTTGCTATATGTCTGTCCAATGGACTGGAGACTGTGAGTCTGCAGATACACACGTGCACAGACACACAACTGGTTTCCAATCAATTACAGCACTGAAAAAGAAAGTTCAATATCTTCTAAGACACCCAGCTGAAGAGGAAAAAAATTAAAGGGGAAAAAAAGGGGAAAAAAAGGGAAAAAAAAGGAAAAAAAAAAGAAAGAAAACCAAAAAAAGGAAGCACAGAAGTGGCTAGAGAACTGTCCAGAAGTACTAAGTGAAGTTTTTAAGCTAAGTTTGAAGACTAGCTGCAACTTGCTACACAGGAAAAAGCAGAAGACAAAAGCACCATTATGCTTTCTTAAAAATGTAAGAGTACAGCACACACATTCCCTGACAAGGTCATTAAACATGGGTTCAGGGACCCACAGCAGCATATGCCCGGGTACAATGGGTGTTTACTCTCTGACTGAGTGAGGTGCTGGTATGCATAGGGGTTACTGTCGCCTGAAGAATATAGTTTTTGGCCCTGTGCGGATCACAACTGCTTGGTTTGGTTAGTGCACAGAAATGTGGCTAAACCCTCCCCTTCAGATATCTAATTTGTTTGGAATGACAGGCATGTCCTGACTAAAAATTAATTCTGCCAGGTGATATGACTTGTTTGAATTCGCAGGAATTTGCCATTTGGAAAAATGAAAAAGGAAAGACATTTAATTAGGGATGGAGCTAAAGCAGCTAATTTGATCTTTCTATGGAAAAAAAAAATAAATTACAGGTTAAAAATGAAGACTGTGTGCTCTGGGTGAAGCATGCTCCCTGCTTGTAGGTATGCTTTGATGAGGCTTCTTCTGCTTAGAAATGCAGCACATGTTTCTGTCAAAGCAATAACTTTATCTTGCTGGTTTTTGTCCTCCTGCCTCTGACTCCAAGCAGATGGCCCAGCCATGCCAGGTGTTTATCCAGGGGGCTTCACTCTGGCATGGGGCTCTTTGTGGCATGTGGCACAGCACTGACAAGGAGGGTAAAGGCAAAGCCAGCTGCAGTGGCACGGGGAACCCACCTGCCTCTCCACAGCTTCCCACCCCATGCACCGCCTCAGCTCAGCCTGTCCCCTCTCCTTCCCAGGAAGGAGACTCTTTACAGCCCCTCCTTTTCCCTGGAGCTGGGCAATCCCTTTCACCCAGAGTGTTTTATCACACCAAACCCCTGTGGCACAGCCCCTGCAACAGAAATGGTGTGCTGGGGAGCCAGAGGCAGGTGGGCACAGTGCCACCATGGCCAGGGCTGGCCCGAGCATGGCCATGAGACCACTGCCCACAGCTCTGCTGTGTCCTGCAGAGCCCCAGGGCAGCCTCGAAGGACCATCTGTGTTTGCCACATCCTCAAGGATGTCTCAGTCCCTGCCCAGATGCAGAATGAGCCTCGCAGATTGGTTCGACCTCCAGCCCACAGAAATGCAGGAAAACTTCCTGTTGACTTCCAGCACTGCAGATCATTAATAGCACTAAGGACATGTCCCAGCAGCAATGGCTTTTGTGTTTCCTCCTCCCCAGGAAGGTCTAGGACTCCACTGCTCCTTCCATCTCCCCTGAGACACCCAGCCCAGGAGCATGATTTGAGAGAGCTTCGTCACCCACCACACTGGAGTGGTTCGAATGGGTTCAGACTCACCCTTCCCCTGGCCATGAGCAGACAGTCTAGACCACTAAAACCACATTTTCTGGAAGTAGGTTCTCGGATGGAGTCACTTCCTGACAGGGCTCTTTGTCTTTTATCAGGAAGAGAGTAATCAGAAAGAAAAGCTAATTATTTACTGGAGGGAGTTTTCTGTTTAAATCTTTTCTCTTTTCTTATTAGTGTCCTTACAGTTTATTACTCATCTGTGGCTTTTTTACAAGTTGTCTTTCAGGTGAGGCGCAGTGAAGTGGTGTTACATTCCATACATGTAGGGGCTTAGCTGCAGTTTCATTGTGTATTCAACCCTATAATTAAGACTCAGATGGAAGACTTTATGCCTCTAAAGCAAAGAAATTCTAGGTTTCTTGGCAAAACATTTGGCTGAGTACATAGAGAGCACCTTAAGTACTTAAATGGTCTCTACGTGAGGAAACCTGATGCCAGAAATGATGTACCTTAAAGGCAGGCTGTTGGGAAAAGGCAAACAAACCAGTGCTAAAACGCTTGATGTCTCAAGCTGCATTCTTCCTGAGTATTATTTTTTTCTTGGAAGATGCTCTGTGAGAGGAATTGTGTTCTCAAAAACGACTTGTTGCTGGCACCGGATTGACGTGAGCCACATAAGGTGTGGGAGTCAGCAAAAACCACCCCGCTGGTTCTCAATAAATTATGAGGGACTCGACTGTCGCCTTTAAGCAAATCAATGCAGCTCTGCTGTGGTGTGCCAACAGCCAGGAATACTCCATGGGAAGCAGCCAGCATCTTTCTTAGGGCATGTCCATGCATGGCTGCAGTGCCTGGTCCCTTCAAGGGGAAGGAGGAGGGCCATGGGACTGCGGGATGAGGGGCGTGGCAGGGTGGGTTTTTCAGCAAGTGTGGGGTGTTGGCACAGAAGGGCTTTACCCACGAGAAAATCCCCACAGGGAAAAGGGGAAGTGTGTTTCCTTCAGTCCAAAGCTTTGCACAGGACAGCCAAGGGCTGTGCTCCTGCCTGGGGACGGGCTGGGGCAGTAACAGGCAGGAGGAGATGCTCTGCTCTTGCCAGTGGTGTTTTTCATCTGGGCGTGCACTCATCATCTTCCCCTGCCTCTCCTCTTTGTGTGCCACCATGCAGCCTTCCCAAATCCCCCTGGGCCCGCTGATGTGCAAACCACTGCTGGAAGAAAGGCTTTGGAGATGGGGGTCAGCAGAGCAGCCCTGTGACCCACCTCACCAATAAACCTGCTCTTTTATTTTTCATCTTCTTCTGGAAAGCAGAGCCACTGACTGCAGACTCAGGAGGTGGAATTTTTAGGTAGGAAGAGGAACACTGTCATTAGACTCAGGAGTATCACCCGCCTTGTGCTCAGATGCCTGCGTGGAGCAACATGGGCTTGCGGCAGCCACCACTGGGGTAATAAAAGGCAGCAAGAATGTTAATTCTAACAGTAATGGTGCCCGGTTCACAAAGATCTTCTGCCAGCAGTTGGTCTCAAAATACTACAAAAAAGGGATCAATAACTTTTTTTATATAGATGGAGAAACGGTGGCACAGAGCAGTGACCTTGTCACTGTCATCCAGCTGGCTGCCAGCAGAGCCAGCATCAGAATTAAATTCTTAGCCCATGCTTTCCTCAGCCTAAAACAAACTCAGCTTTGCCAATTTGACTTTTCACAGTGCCATTCTGAAATTTGGCAGAGAAAAGTCCATGTATCCTCCACTCACCTCCCCTGTGTTTGGAGCCTATCAAACGCTAAATGAAACAGCAGAACCAGAGCAATAAAGATTTCTATCAATGGGGACCTCCCACTGCACAAGGAATGTATTTAGTTTGACCTTCAAAAGTAAGCATTTTGCCAAAAGTCTACCCTAGTTTTTAGGGGTATCTGTGCTTCTTTCAGGGAGATGGTCTGCATATCAGATGAGCCAGAATCTTTTGGGATGTGCAAATTACAACAGCCTCTTTTTTTTTTTTTTTTTTTTTTTTTTTTTTTTTTTTTTTGTTATTAAGCATCAGAGTAAATAAGTATAAGCCCTACACGGAGCATCTTGTTGGGGCATACATTGTATATGCTGCAGGGTGCAAATATTTTACACACCCTCCCCTTTGATATTTTTTTAATGGAATATGCAAATTGTGCATGTTTCAGCTGGGATTGTCTCTCTTTGATCTGACTGTTCTCCATCCTGGAATTTCTCGCAGCAGGGAGAAACTGAACTGAGATGTGCAGCCACAGGGAAATTCACCCTGCACTTTCTCCAAGCCTGTTGGGAGCAGCAAACTCACTACAGAGACCCTGAAGGGTGGCCACAGGCTTGAAATAAAGTCTCTGCAAAGGCAAGGCCGGAGAGCACTGCTCCAGACCATTGCAAAGCATGACCAAAAGGGCTTGGGCACCATCCACATGAGGATTCCCACAAATGGGACAGCGACATGACAAAAAGCCATGATTTCCTTTGAACTGCAATGCCTGTTCTCAGCATGAGGTGGTAGAGGCACTGATAGCAGGTCATGATGTGTGCAGCAGGGTGGAGAGCAGCGTTTGGCTCTCCTGTCCAAGCAAAGACCCACCCCAGTCAAATCCCTGTCAGCACCTGCTCTTAGTGCTGTTATGAGTGTTATGTTAATGGCTCAGTTCGCTGCCTTTGCCCAGCACCTCTTGGCCCCGCGGGGTCTTAAAAATAATTCAGGGTGCGAACTGTCCCGTGGTAGCACCCTCAAGTGTCCTGCTAAGCAGGGCAGGAGCTGCTCCATCCACAAGCGAGCCCCAGGAAAATGGCTTTGGAAAGCATAGCGGGGGAAAGGCTGGGGTGAGAGCCACCTGCCCCCAGCCGGGAGGGAGGGCAGGGCCGCAGAGGAGAGGTCAGCTGGAGCAAGGAGCAGTGCCTTGGCTACGCTGCCAAAACAGCTCGCGCCAGGGCTTGAATTACCGCCTTTGTGCAAACACCCGCGCGGCCACCGCCACCAGCTCCCGTCTTTGATGGAGCAGATAGGGCTGAAAGGAAAACAGAACACCGAGAGAAAGCAACATATGGCGATACGGGTGGGTTTGCTGGGTGAAATGTGCTCCTGCTCTCGCTGGAGCCAGGGGAAGTTTTGCCTCTGACCACAGCGACAGAAAAAGTGGAGCTCAGGGGACTGGAGGGGTGTTTTGGCACACAGGGAAACGAGCTGATGAGGGGACATATCCATGGCCTGGATGACCATCCACCTGTATTCCAGGCTATGCTGCAGCAAACCAAGCAGCTTCAGGAATTTAGAAGTTTTCAGAGATAACCATTAGAGTTGTCTGCAGAAAAATCTATTTATGCTGGGAAAATGAGGGAAAAAGAGAGGGAGGGAGGGAGGGAGGGTGCCCTTCCTGAATTTGGAGAGCATTCCTGTTTATTTCTGCTTGCCTATGGGGTAGAGGTAAGCTCAATGAATCATCCCAGCCACATAAAGAGCACAACTAAGATTTTACCTGAGCGAGAAGAAAGCCTTTTCATGGCTCATAAATGCTTATTGATTTGTCCTTTTCTATTTGTGTGCCTCTGCATTTCCGGGAGCACAAGTGGAACGAAAACATCCCTGGAAAACCTCACAACACTGTCAGCAGAGGACTGCCCCCAGCCCCTTGACAGAGATGTAACTACTTGCTTCCAGCAATGGATTTGGTCCATCCTCTGCTGACAAAAGCAAACCAGCCCTGGGGTGTGGAGTCCCTGGCCCGCAGCAGTGCCCTCCTGTGCTCCCCACTGCCTCTCCTCTGCGCACATTTGCCTTTCAGGCAAGTGCAGGACACTGCCAGGGGTCAGCTGGGGGGTAGCCAAGAGTTTGGCCTGCAGTGTCTTGGAGCTTATCAATGGGCTGTTGTTCAGCTTGGGATTCCTGAGCTCCTTAGTCACATCTTTGCAGGTAACTATAAATCACCTTCTGCAGAACCTGGGATTTTGCAATACTTGGCCCTCTGCAGTTTTGCCTCTTCTGCAAATAACAGGAGTGGCCATTTTTGCTCTGCTTCCAGAAGGCCAGACAGGCCTTCCAGTTAACACGCTCTGGATTCACAAAGAATTAGTTGGGCTGATTCTGCCTCCTTGCCGATGTTATTAAATTTCATTAAAAGCAGCTAGAAGCACATTAAGTTTCTCTATGCTCTTGTTTGTCCATATAAGGAATAGTTGCCAGTGGGTTGGAAAATTGGCAAAAGCATCCATAAAAACATCACTAAACAGGCTTAGGAAAAGACTGGGAAGAGATTGCATACCTGCCCAAATGTGCAAGTCTGGTCCAGGCCACTGGTTGGGTGGCCTTTCTCCTCAGGTGGGCTCAGTTCTGGTTGCTGGTTGAAGCCCTCCCGCTGTTGCTGTGACACTGCTCAGTTGTGCAGAAGGTGACTTCTGGGGTGTCCCTTTCTCCCCACGTCAGATCCCATCCACTTCTGTGGGTGATGGAGTCCTAGAGGGCAGACCCTGCATCCACACTCTTCCTCTGTATTTCAGCGTGTAGTTTCACAGTGCAGCAGTTTGACTGGGAGCAGGGCTGCACAGCTAAATCTGGGTCCCAGGCAGTGTCAGCAGATGGTTTAGGAGTGCAGTGGCCATGGCAGGGCTCTGCCCAGGGCAGGGGCCCTGCCACCACTCCCACATGTGCTTTGGGACCGAGGGGATGTGCCAGCAGGGGACCCAAGGCTGAGCTGCTCTGCACCAACCATGGTGTCCCCCAGCCTCGGGTGACAGCAGTGCCACCCCATGTCTGTGCGTTCGGCTCTGGGGCAGCTCCTCCAATGGCAAAGTACTCCCACTCCCTCAGCACTGAGCCAACCAGGACAGAAACAAGTGTACTGCAGTTTACTGCCTCATCTTTCACACAGGCTCCTTCCCTGTCTACAAACTGGCTAAAACCATGGAAAAACCCCACGCTACTGCAGCAAACCATCAGCATGGCTGTCATGTCTCTGAGCCTGGTCCGCTCTGCCCATGGGAGCAGCTGCCGCGTCGGCTGCTGAGGCTGCTCAGGGCTGGATTTATTTCTAAATTTCTTTTTTATTACGGGGATAGTTTTTACTTTTCCACTTTTCAGGTTCACTCACCCTCTCGCTGGTGTCTCTCCCTCTCTGAGCTCACTTAATAATGCATGACAAGGGCTCGCTCTGTCACAGCAGCAATAATGCAGCGCGTCCCCGCTCCGTGCGGGGTCAGGTTTCTGCCGCTCGGGAATTCGACAGATGGAAACGCTGGGATTCTTTCCATGGCCCTCCTGCCTCCCAGGCCCCCAGGATAGCAGAAGATTATCAGGGGCATATCCCAGCACATTCACAGGCATGGGAGAGGGAGGACCTGTGGCGAGGGTGGTGGGGAGGAAGAGGGGGTATGAGTCATTATTTTAATGAAACTGGTGAAGATGAGAACCTTTCCTATGCCTGGGAAGGCAGTGCACTCATAATCGTATTGCTAATTAAATCAGTTTGGCTTCTTTAAACTGATTTTATTTCACTCTCATCACTCAACTAATTAAAAAACTCAGACACAAGGCCTCCTCACCTCCATCCCAAAAATGATGCTGGTGTTTCCTTTCCTTCCTTTTTTTCTTCATCATTTCAGAAGCAGTCCTCTGTTCCAAGGGAGTCTGAAGATGCTGTCCAAACACTGTGTCTGCCTCACCCAGCAGGGATGAGACCATGATTTGAAGCTCTAGTACTCCTGCACAACATTGTGCTGCCACCCCTGAGTCACTGCTGCTTTTAGATATTCACTTCTAGAGATGCAGGAACTGGCCCATATGATCAGGCCCTTCCCCTGTCTATGCAGAGGATGCTGTTTTCACATCAGTCCTTGTGCCAGTTGCCCCACAGGTGCCAGTCTGATGCAGTAGAGGAGGAAAGGGAATTTTGGAAGCTGGTCTGGTGATAGAACAATGTTTATCTTTTTTCCCCAATCTGTGTTGACTGTGAGAGATAGGCTCTTCAAGTGATAGAAGACAGGACAGAAAAACATGGATTAGGAAAAGCAAAAATGCACATGAGGTCACTGAAAAGAGGAGCAACTGGGAGGATGTCACAGCCAAAGCTAAAAAAGATCCAAAAAGACAGCTCATTTGAACAGGTTTGTCATACGAAAACAAAGCACTAATGGTAGTTTTCTGTGTCTTTGTCTTTGTTTCTTTACACTGAGAACTATGGATGGGAGCAGCAGCATGCACAGGCCAGGGATATTGGGGTTTCCAGATGAAGTGTCAGCCCATGCTTGAATGTGCACAGGTGAGGCCATCCTGAAAGATGGGCTGAAACCACACTCATCCTCCAGCCCTGAGGCTGCCTCCCATCACCTCTCACATTCATTGACTTTGGGGCATGATGGTTTCTGACTTCAGCCCCAGTCCTTTCTATATGGGGAAAGACCTGGGCTTCTTTGCCCCCAGAAGTCGTCTTTCCTTCCAAAAAGACAAAATCCCAGCTACCTTCTGGATTTCATCCCAGACTGAATAGCTGCTTGTTTCAGCAAGAGTCATCTACACAGTAACAAAAATATTCATCTTCATTTTAGAGCAGGAAACATTGCAAAAGCCAAATCTGGTTATACTTTATGGTTATGTCAGCTGGCTGAAGCAGTCTCACAAAAACAACGCTGCTGTCAGAAATGATTGCTGGGATATGGAAACATCAATGCAGCAGAGAACGTGGAGTTTTGGGGACTATTCCACTGCTTCTGCAGCTGCTTTCAGTGGAGAAAGGGTTGAACAGGAACCCATTACTCAATGCCATGTAGTGCCAGTGCCTACCTAGGATGGCTGAGTGACAGCAGGACAAGGACAGCAGGTTGCTGCCTAGGCTGGGTGCATTGCCTCAGCCTTCTGCAGTTGCAACTCACATTTTACCACCCAGTGCTGCCCCACACAGCAACCAAGCTGCTAAACATGGGACTTAGACATATCCATACTTTGAATTCATCGATTTTTATCTTGGCCAGGATATGCACAACGCTCTGGCAGCTGTGGGAGCTGAGCATGCGTGAGCAGGAGCAGTGATGCTGTGGACACTGGGGTAGCTCTGGTGCTCCATGGCCAGCAAAGCTGGGAGGGGAAGGAGGATACGTGCTGAACTTTCACATCCTCAGGTGCCAGTCAGTGCTCAGGGTGGCAGGGAGGACGTGGTGTGGCACAGCAGGGCTGTTTCAGTGCCTCTGGCTGGAGAGGGACAGCTGGCTGCTGGCAGGGACATCACCACGGGGCACGGTGACCCTCCCCTCTGCTCCAGGGAGGAGAGGCAGGGTATAACACAGAATATCAGGCAGCCATATCATTTGACTTTATCCCTTTATGAGGCCACTTCGTGGTCTCTGTCAATCCTGGATGACAAGATATGTAGATGGAAGCCAGCATTTGCTCCGTGTCTCCGTTTGCCTGCTCCAGCCAGGCTTAAAGTACCTTGAGAACAGGGGCAGAGACAGATCCTGCACCAAAATATGTCACTGCTGGCTGATGCAATCCAGGCAAGAGACAGGGGGACTTAAGACAGCTCATGAAAAATATGCCGTGAGACTCTCCTTTAAACCTTGCCTTCAGGCTTTTGGACTTAAAAATAACACACACACCGTTGGTCATTTATGTTTAGCTCACTGGGGGTTTCTTTCCTGCAGGAATGCAAGGATTAGATGGTCTCCTCCGCTTGTGCAGTGACTCCAGCAGTGCCCCACGAAGTGATCATGTTCTTCTCTCCTAAAGCCCGGGCTGGATTGGCAGCAGCGGTGCAACAGCAGATGCATGAATGAGATTCCAGCGCTCCCGCTCCCGTCCTGGCTGGAAGAAGGGCGTTGCTGTGCAGGACAGGCTCTGGGGTGGGCTGGAGCAGGGCCTGAGAGCCAAAGGAAGACTCCAAGAAGAATGTGGGTGACAATCAGGTCTGTTTTGTAGGCAATAAACCCTACTGATTGCAATCCCCCGATTTCTGAGGGTCAGACCCAGCTGCCTGGCTGAAATTGGTGACAAGTTGCCACCATGCTTCAGTGCAGTAAAGTGGGAATGACGAAATGATGGCTGCAGAGTTATGTTAATCAAGGAAGTGTTAGATAGGCAGGTGCTGCATCCCATGGTGATACTGCAGACAACCCTCAGGCTGAGACATCTCCTCAAACTTAAGGTGAAGTCCCAGGAGACCTTGCCTTGATTATTATAATGTATGGATCTCCTGTGTTAATGACTGGACTGTTATTCTCCATTCCTTTGTTCCATGTTTGCACTATCTCTAGAAATTTCTTTTCAGTTGTACCCTCCATTGCCTCCTCTCCCTTATTCCCTCCTTCTCTCTACCCCCATTGGCAGCCTTACCCTTACTCCGCCCCCTGGCCCACAACCTATTGGTTTTGTTACTCTGCCTGCCCTCCAGACCCCATATATAAATCTGTACTCTGCCTTTGGTCTTGCTTCTTCATCCCTGGACCCTCGGCAATGAATCTCATTACTGGAACCCACATGAAGAATCCTTCCTGCCTCCTTGCCACCGGCCGTCACTCTGATCCTGTGTGTGTGTGCTTGTCCCACTCCATCGGGAGCGTGTGTGCCTGCATCCCTCGTCTGGCCCCTGTGTGCTGAAGCAGCTTCCCCCCAGCCGGGGACCCTTCTGGAAGGCTGCGGCACCTCACCACCGCCTCACGCCGGTCATGGCAGGTACTTAGCAGGATGCAGCATAATCATTAGAGAAGAGAGGTGTAATGGTGGCTGGAATATTGGCTATGGCTGGGGGTGTCAGGGGCTCATAAACCTCAGTCTGCCCTCAGAGCAGAGCTGTCTGCAATACATCAAAACAGCGTGTGGGGTAAAACAATCGACAGGCCCGGTGCTGGCTCTGCTCCAGTTTCCTTGATTAAGCACTCTTTTGGCCACGTAACAATTTGGGGGTGGTGGGGAAGATAGAAATACAAGAGGAGGTTTACTAGGAAAGGCCTAGAATGAGCATCCACAAAACCTGAGAGCAGGTTTACATCTCAGAACACACCTGAGATGTGGGCTCTGCATCACAGCAGAAGACAGCTTTGTCACAGGGAGAGATGTTTGTGTCTCCATACCTTGGGGGGCAGATGAGAGATGGAGCAGTGTCCCAGAGCAAGCCTGACTTGGCTGGAGATTGTCTTGCAGATACAGGGAGGCAAATCTTGTTCAGAAAAAATTTCATTATCAGGGGCAGTGAGGTTGGACCAGGTGCTGGCTGCCGTGCTGGGTGTTGATGTGTTTCCCAGGGTGGTACCAGTCCTCTCTGCTTCCTCAGGAGCAGTCCAGCCATCCAGCCAGAGGGATATGGCAGCAGGCACCACTGAGCCCTGGGCTGTGCACTTCAAAAAATGATTCACAGGGAAGCTGAGGAAGTGGTTTAAGCCCAGATGACACAACACTTCCCCATCCCTCCACATCAGCTCAGGGAATCAGTGCTGCCTGTCAGAGGCTGCTGAGATTGCCATGACTTTCCCCTGCAGTTTCAGGCTTTCCTAGTGCCTCCTTCCTGTGTCATTTCACCCATTTTGGGGTCTAGTCAAAACACCTTCACACTTGTGCCTCTTAACACATTTCACCTCCACCAGAGGTAAGAGCTGGTGCTGTTCCTTTGATTCACGGGCCTCTTAAGGCACTGCTTTTGGAGGCTCTGTCACAGTATCACTACTACTGAGGAATAGCCTCCTCCAGCCCACTGGACTGCATGGAGATGAGCAGCCTTCCTCCAGACTGCTTCAGCCTCCTATGACCTTTATGGAACAATTTGTTAGGTCAAGTGTAGGAGGTAGCATGGGACACCAGGGCAGTGGTCCTTAAAATATGCTTGTTGGAGAAGGAACACTTGGCAAAGGTGAACTTGAGGTGAGAGGAACACATAGCTCAGATGTCAAATGCTGTGCTGAAGAAGTGTTTGGTGATGAAATAAAGATTGGTAAACTCTGTTGTGATACCTGGTTTGAGAGATGAAGTATCGCCTTTGGGCTGACTGTAAAAATGTGGAGAATCTAAAGGCACATGGGGCTGGCGAAAGAGAGAAGTGGTAGATGATCATTCATACCAATCTAATAATGCTGGAAATAATTTGAAACAAATTAGAGGTGGAAAACAGAGAGTCAAATAAAAAAAAAATGAAGGTAGGAAAGAACAACCTGTAGATACTGCTAATATTTCTTGTCCTGTGTGAGAGAAAAATTTTCCTTGTGGATAATTGGACTCTCCAGCCAAGTAAGAATGTGTAATCGTAATTCATGTGGAGAAGAAATTGTTGGTTGTCATCATTAGTGATAATTTATTAGTACTGGATGTTCTGATGAGAGCCCTCTGTGGTCAAGTAAACATGCCTGCAAGGCTTAGCAATAGTCCCTTCCTTTGAGAAAGCACTTAATTACATCTAGAGAGACCTATTGCACCTTCAAACATGATAAATTACCATTGCTAAGCTTGTGACACTAGGGTTGCCTATCTGCTGAGCAGTGGTAGGGATCAGGAGACTCGGTAGGTGGTTCCTCAGTAGAGTAGAAATCATTACCACCATCTGAGTCTATCTTTAATGTGTTTTATTTCCACACACCTCCTCGTCTCCTGGGTCTGAGCTGGCCAAATGACACACACGATTTTCTTCTCTTCTGACCTCCCAGCCCCTTGCCAAGGTGCAGTTCCCAAGAGACAAAACACCAGGAGAAGGTCTACCACAGCCGCTGACCCAGCTCTCAGGATGAAAGGAGGTAGCTCACCCAGCAGGTGTTCACAGGACTAAGCAACCCATAAAGATTCATTAAAATGTCTGTGTTCAACCATTTCCCCTCAGGACAGCTGCAGAGGTATTTATCAGAGCACTTTCTCTGCTTCTGAGGGGAAGAGATTGTCTCTGCCTCACGAGTCCCTTGCAGAAGTTGGCTTGAAGAACAGCAGAACCTTCTGGTGATCCCTCTGTATTAGTGGAAATTAGCTCTTAATGGGGGAAAAAATAACTTCAAAGTGTTCTTTCTGGTCACCTTTCTGATTTGCAAAGTTTTACCCCGTGGTCCCTATTATAACATTCCTGGGGAGCCATTGGGGTGGCTCTGTTCAGGCGGGCCAGGAAGAGTTAGAAGAGCAAACTGGCTCTCCTGATGCCAACAAGCCCTCTGAGACAGCTGGAAAGCTGTTTCTTGTGGGCTTTGCTGAATACCGTGGTCTAATGGGCCCTTATGTGCTCCTTTGTACTGGCTGCACGTGCTGGATGCACACCCTGGCATGACGTGGTGATGCTAGGTTGGAATTGAACCTGCCAGGCCGCAGGTTGGGCACCCAAATTATATCGGCACAGACACACTGAGCCTGCAAACACTAGAGGTTCATAAACCACTTTCAACTGTACACCGAGTCACATGGGCATGGGTTATGCTTGGGCTGCATTTGTCTTGGTTTCATAAAGTTGTAGAATCTTTAAAGCTGGGAAAAACTTCTAAGGTCATCAAGTCCAACCATTAATCCAGGTCTGACAAGCCCACCACTAAAATGTCCCCAGCTGCCACATCTACACATCTTTTAAATTCCTTCTGGGATGGTGGCTCCACCACTTCCCTGGGCAGCCTGTTCCAGTGCTTGGTCACCTTTTAAGTGAAGAAATTTTCCCTAATACCCAATCTAAACCTCCCCTGAGCAACTTGAGGCCATGTCCTCTCATCCTATCACTTGTGAAAAGGGAGAGGAGACTACCCCCCGAACTACAGCCTTTCAGGTAGTTGTAGAGAGCAATAAGGTCCCCCTTGAGCCTTCTTTTCTTCAGGCTGAACAACCCCAGATTCCTCAGCTGCTCCTTACCAGACTTGTGCTCCAAGTTTCCCACTGGCGTAGCCCCGATGGCTTCACTGCCGTATAAACACGATAAGGATCCCATGGTAAGTGTCAATGTCCTCACGTTAGTGCTTGAATATACTACAGTGGTACAACAGGTCTGCTTCTAAAATCAAGTGTGTTTCCTTCAAGTCTGTATGGAAAAGATCGGAGAGGCACAGTCCTGAGCAGGTCTGGAGCTCTGTGCTTTGGTCTGCTGCTGGGACCAGAGCTCAGCACTCTATGAAGGACCAGAAATGCCTGTGATCACTTAAAAGGAGGGTGATGATTTCCCGCAATGACTCAAGGGAAATCAGGCAGGTGAAACCCTGTGAGTGAGGTCCCAATTCATCAAAGTCTTTCCCCACAGGTCAGCATATGGTCTACCCTAAAATACCAATACCAGCCTGATAATGATGAGCCTAATGTTGAGTAAGAGCATTTTCCCAGCTCAGTGCCCATGCAAATGGACAGTTCCATGGGAAAAACATGGCTGAGTGCTCCCCAACCTTGTGTGTCCTGAGACAGCAGAGACTGCAGTGACAGAGCTTGATCCAGTTTGCCAGACAGGCTTTTCCCCCGGAAGCCAAGCCAAGAAAGCCCACAGCACGCATGCAAAGCTGCAGAGATCTTCTCCATGTCTGTTTCTTCTGGACAAGGTGGTCAGGCCATAGTGGTTTGGAGCTACTCAGGGTGTTCTGGACCACCCCAGTGGGGCAGTCTTGGCATCCCTGGTGGAACTGGGGAGAGCTGATGGAGTGAAGAACATTTGCATTGCTGTGAGCCTCAGCTCCTGTGTGGCACCCAGCCGCAAACTGCCGCAAGGCAAAGAGAAACTGTTGCTCTGTAATCTTAGTTGCTTCTTGTCATACTTTCCGCTCTGGTTCACATCCTGTTCTCTTCTCACTGTAGCGCCCCTCTCCCTGTCTCTTCCAAGCCTGATGCCCTGCCAGGACATTTCCATGGGAAATCTCCCTGCCTGGGTCCCTGAGTCTGCACCCTGCCCGGGATCAGGGTACAGAGTGACATTTATTTGCCACAGGGCATCAGGGCTCGCGGCTCTGGTTTGCTCCTGCTTGCCTGCACATTCCCGCCTGGGATAACAGTATTGTCTCAAGGAGCGGCTGGCGTAGGTACGGGATCAGGAAACTTGTTTGGTCATGCTGTAATCAGAGCAGGAACTCTCTTATCTGCTCTTATCACGCAGTGCTGCAGTGCAGCTTCCCTAACATAGGGGATCCTCTGGGACCCTGCCAGCGTGGGACCAGGGGCAGCATTGCTATCCAGAAATGGATCAGGCTATCCTCCCTGTGCTGACAGCTGTGTTCTGCTTCTGTGAGGATCCCATGAAAGCATGGAGAAGAAGGGACAAGTGCAGGAAAAACCTGTGTGTTCATAGCAGCTCCAAACCTGGGGCCAGCTGCTCCCTTCAAGCAGCACTGCATACAAAAACTGGACCTGGTCATTTGTAAACCCCAGGGAAATGGGTTTTGGCTACCCGTGAGCCTGCCCAGGGAGCATCAAGTGCCTTGGCATTGGGCACTTTAGAGAGCACCCATTGGCCAGGATCTGCCTGTGTTGCCTTATCCTACAGCCAGCTTTCATGAGTGCATGATATCTGCTTAGGAGTGAGCTTGCACAAAGCTGAGCCAAAGTTTTGCACTGCTTGAGGGATGCTTCACCATGGTGTTTTCCACCCCTCCAAATCCTGCCTGGTGTTTCCTGCCCAGTTTCTGCTCAGGAGAGAAGGCAAGTGCCAGGTCTGCTCTGTACTGCAGCCCTTGGCACAGAACGGCCTGTTTCAGGCAGTGGCAACCAGGAGCAGCTAATTAACCCTGACCATATTTGAAATAACTGCTATGCAGAACAGAAGCACACCAGGCTGGTTAATGCACACCCCACTCTGTGGTCAGTTGTCTCCTGGTGCTCCTGGGCAGCCAGGGTTTGGTGGTGGTTCATCTGGACATCTCCTTTTCCATATGGAGGGGTTGCGAGGGTGAAAATTCCCACTCTGAGATATGCCCAGTGCCCCCCTGCTGCCAAGTCCATGGATGTGTGACATGATGAGGCAAGAAAATGAAACAGGAGTGGGAATTTCTGATGGCGTTTGAGCAGAAGGAGAGGTTGGTCTTTAGAAGCTCTGGGTTCAGGCTTGTTTCTGCACTGCCTCTTCAGAGGAAATGTTTCCAGATTTTTCTAAGCCTCTTAAAATAAAGATGTTGAGCTCAGCAGACGTATTTCAGCATTTTGCCTCAGACCTTGCTCACCATGAAAATAATGTGATTTTCAAAAATACAGGGACAAGCCAGCAGTTGCAAGCTTTGGGCTGGGTCCGAGTGTGGACTGACCCTGGGCTTTTGCTGTCATAGCACCAATTGTATCTTCTTCCCTTTGGCAGCCCTGGGGCTGCTGTGGCTGACAGCATCTTTATGGACCTCCCCCAAATCCAAGAACAAACAGAGTTTTCCATCATGTGAGGACTGCTGTGATTTATTGCAGAATAATCTGTTGAAAAAGGGTGGAAGAACTGTCAGGATGGGGATGGGGGGCCATGGTGTCCTGGGACAGGGACTGAAAACCAATGGGGCAGGAGTCTTTAGTGCAGAGCTGGGACATTGAAACAGTACAGATGCAAGGAGTAAGCCTTAGGTTCAGCAAAACAAGCTGCTGGCTTCAGGTTCGGGCAGCAGGACTGAACCCAGTAAAGCAAGTAAAATATTGCAGGGGAACAGGCAAAGACTGTCGTGGGAAGGAAAGCACCAGTGCTTGTTTGCTTTCCTCCCGGTGCACTGCAACAGCTAAACAGCCTCTCATGGACTGGTCCTGCATCCACAGGTCCATCTTGTCTATTATTTTACAATAAATCACAGCAGCTCTTCCCCAGGGGAAACTCTGTTTGTTCTTGGATTTAGGGGCAGAGGCATGCTGGGGGCCGGCCGGGCCGAGATTGAATGTGTTTGCACATTCCCTCCCCTTGTAGGACTGAATCCCTGTCAGCCTGGTGATGGATGCACTGCTGAGCCAGTGTATCTGATAACCACAATCATTAACTAAATTGTTGGAGGGTCAGGGGTTGGAGGGCCAAACACCTTCCCTGCTCCCGGCTTTACAAGGCTCCTTTGTGGCACTGTGTGTGAGCACGAGCCGTGTGGGCGGGGAAAGCCAGCGCCAGGCCCTGCCAGCATGGCCAAGCCACAGGGGGACATGGTGAGCAGGGGACAAGCTGCTTGCACAAGGATGGAGAGAGAATTTCAGGGCTTGGGTGGCTCAGGCACTGGATCTGCCCTGTCGTTGGGAATGAATGAAGGATTTCCCCACACTCGCATCCTCATTTTCCTTTCCTGTCTGCACAAGGAGAAAGGGCACTGTGGTTGCACTGGCTTCTAATTCTCATCTTCTTCACTGCCCTCTCCCCCTCTGCTTCTGGAAAAGGTCATTTATGGGCCTCTCTCCTCTCTCCATCAGGGCCTCCCTGCAATTTCTTGCTCTCTCACACATGCCCAGGATCTTTTCTGGAGAACTGCCCTCCACTGACTTATGTCTGGTGCACAAACATGTGTGGATCTCAGGGAGGCAGATACTTTCCCAGGCAGATGTCTCCAAGTGTTAAAAAAATGATCAGCTGCAAGCTGGGATGCTCCTATTCATCCTGGAGGGCAAACTGCAGCGGAAAGAAAGGGATGTGACTGTCCCCTGGCTCTTTATGGAGGGTCTGTTTCTTAAGAGGCTATTGAACCAGACTCAATGTACCACTGAGGCATCTAAGAGGGGATTTAGGGACTTAAAGTTTGCCTCTGGGCACCAATACACACTCTGTTAACAAACGGCTGGGATCCTGAAAAGGTTATCAGGCTGACAAAAGAGGGGGAAGAAGCAATCAACTCACATTGGGGCAGACAAGAGAGAATGAGAATGGGAAAAAGTGGCAGCAGGATGCTCAGGTGGGCCCTAGATTGAGAGAAAAAACCCTGGGATTAAATTCCTGAGCAGGGACATGTGCTGCCCAGCAGCTTTGGGAAATACACTGGAAAAAGTGTAGAGGGGGAAATGTGTGAGATTAAGTACATCCACTTCAGTGACCAGAAATACTTTTGCTCATTCTTCAGTGTCACAAGAAGACATTTTTGTCATAGCTTATTTAGACAGCTGCCTGCAAATAATCAGGTTGGGTCCTATTGTGTCAGTAACATTAAAAAAAAAAAAAAAGAAAAAAAGGAAAGGAAAGGAAAGGAAAGGAAAGGAAAGGAAAGGAAAGGAAAGGAAAGGAAAGGAAAGAAAGAAAAGAAAAGAAAAGAAAAGAAAAGAAAAGAAAAGAAAAGAAAAGAAAAGAAAAGAAAAGAAAAGAAAAGAGAAAAGGAAAGAAAAGGAAAAGAAAATGCCATTCCTTAAATAAATTCAAACTTTCAAACTTTCTGTGGGAACATGTAGCTTTCAACCAAAAATGACTTTGCAGGAAGTTGCACTGGCACTTTCTTGCCAAGGTCAAGATTTTCTCTCAGCCTTTTCTAAGAGCCTTCTTTTTTTTTTTTTTTTTTTTTTT
>VYXC01008339.1:307555-390918 GCA_013397175.1 Platysteira castanea
TTTTTTTTGAAACAAATTTTCATTAATATTTAATGCATATTCTATTACAAACAGCAGTGTACTTCAGAAAACCCTGAGCCTGGAATAAGAAGCATTGATTGTATTGACTGAAAATGTTCTTCTGACATCTGGAGTCCCACTTGTACCTTTCCAAGGAGATTTCAAACATTTTTTTACTATGTTTTGGTACCAGTATTTCAAACTCAGATCTAAGTTTCAAAATCATGTAAATTCTCCTCCCTCCACACCGTGCCCAAAGGAAATGCTCATCCTGTGTAGCTTTACTCATTTCTCCCAGAGACCAGTGAAAAGTGTCATTGCCAGCACTGCTGCCAGGCAGAGGGACGAGGAGCAGCAGAGCTGGCAGAAAGCCACTTATGGGCCATGGGGAATGGGAAAGTCTGCAAGAAAAAAAACAAACATCAACCACCCCCAGTCATGGACATTCTTATACTAAAAAGCCACAGGTATCCCAACTGAGCACACAGGGCTCTTGTCCCTGCTGCAAATGTATCAATATCTTTGTGACTTATAATCAATATGATTGCAGAGGGAATTCCTTGGCCAACACGTGTGAGAAGTGTGGAAGGGTGCAGAGCCCCTCTGAGCATCTGCTGGTGAGGGGGGTGCTGCAGGCAGCACCTTCTCCAAGTTCTCTCCAAACAGTGCCCTGGGCTGTTCGTGGTCTGGGCTCTGGCTCGGGAGGGCTGTGCTGCAGATCTGTGACTGTATTAACCCTGCTGCTTGGTGGCCTTTGGCAGGAGACGACCTGGCTGCAGTCCTTGGGGAGGTGCAGGCAGAAATGGAAGCAGGAGGTGGCTGGAGTGGGACCCAGGGGATATCAGTTTTCATGGCACAGCACGGTAGGGAGGAAAAACTGCTTAAAAGCAGAATATTCAGAGGTGCTTTTCTTCAGCTGCTCCTGGAGTGGCTCCACTCCCAGAAACGTCAGACTGGCATTGGGAAGCCTCACTGCAGGCTGTCCAGCACAAATTGGAAGGAAGGAGGTTCTGCTGAGAAGATAACAGGTGAAGGACCAATGCAGGCTCACAGGAGAGATTAGATTAGAGGGGATCCAAATTCCTGGGCCATGGAACACTTGCCAGACAGGTTCTCTCATCTGCGCTACCAAAATTTGAGGGCTTTCCATGAATACGGTGCCTGCACACCACAATGTTTGTGGAAAGTGAAGCCCATGCCCAGGGCTGCTCCACATCAGCAGAGCTGAGCGGGGATGCTGGGCATGCTCTGAGGTCAAAGGCAGGCTGGGCATCCCTTCCTGCCAGCTGTCTGCAGACCCAAACACGAGCCCAGGCCTAGGGAGCAAGCCTGGGAATGTTTCCGTGTATGGGCAGAAACCAAGCAGGTGCTCTCAGGAGCTCTCATTAACTCTCCATCAAGAACTCAGCTCCTGGATAAAATGGGGAAGGCAGAAGAAAGAAGCTGATCTAAAAGCTGGCCTTATCTGGTAAGTTTTTAACACATGTTCCTCTCCTGTGCCTTCCTGTCCTGCACAAAGAGCCCTTTAGTCCTTCCTCGACAACTGGACAGTGTCTCAGTCCCGTTGCAGATATGTGGGCTCCAAATCCTCTGCACTTGACTCCCCATTTGGGAAACCACTTTGAGGTCACTTGAGAAACTTGGCACCTGGAGGTTTCAAAGCTGTGTCTGACTCAGAGGTGCAGGAGCTGCTGCCATGAGCTTAGTTTGTGAGATGACTGCATGCAACATCTCTGACATGAGAGCTGATTAATGCCACCCAGACCACTGCTGAAGCATTTGCTGAATCACCTCTCTCCTTTGCCTGAGATGGGTATTTTTGTATTATTTATTACTCATAAGGAAGACATGTTTGTCATGCTTGCAAGCCATGGGCTGCTGTGTGGCATCCAAACAGCTTTGCAAGGGAAGGCTTCTTGGCCTCCTGTCCAGATTGAAAGAAACAAATATTAAGTGTTTCTTCTTCTGCAGACCAAAGGATTCACAGCAAGGTAAGTGTGAGTATTCCTGTGCTTCTTCTTTATATTTTAAAGGAGGAATGATCTGATAACCCAACAGACCCCATGCAATGTCCCCTTGCAGTGACATTATTGTGTGGCTTGGTGGATGAAATGGTGAAATGTTCGTCGCTTGTGTCAGCCAGTTGTGGGCAGAGGATTCTTAAATTGTCACCTGAGACCCAACACTGCACAGAGGGCAACAAAACACTTCCAACCAAGCTAATAATTCCCAGGAAGGAATTTGTTCGGTGAATGTGAGCAAGGTCCCTGGGAATTCCTTGGAGTTATCGACTACGGCCATGGGTTTTCTTGGCAAGTTGTGGGTGGAAAGTTTTGTTGGGGCTTTTCTATTCTTTTTTTTTTTCTTTTTCATTATCATTAGAATTTCAGGAGCATTCTGATGAGAAATGAAGGCTGTAGGATAAGCTTGAACTGAATAAAACTTCACAAAGGACATTGAGACAGGACTTTCTGTAGCAGGAAGGACAGTTCAGTGAGGATCAATAATTGTGTCCAGGGAATAGAAATGGGAGATGAACTGAGATGCTAATTTTTCTGTCCTGTTAAGGACTAGGCCAGGCACTAGCTGGCCAGAGAGCAAGGGGGTTTTCTCCCTGTCCCTGGTGCAAACCACCAGTGCTCCTGGCACTTCTCCACCCGAGGCAAAGCCAAAGGCACAGTGAGGTGGGTGCAGCTCTTGGGCTTTGCCTTGGGATGGAGGGCAGCAGGAATGTGTCTGCCCACTCTGCACACCAAGTTGAACACAGAATTAAGGGTGCATGGGGGGCTTCCTTTCTGTGTTGAGCTAAAAAACATGCGGAAAGGAGACCTCTTTCTCCAGTGAGCAGCTCTGGCTCTCGTGTCCTACATCCTGAACTTCCTCACTCCAACCCTTTCTCAGAGATTTAGGTCCTAAAAGCACGGACAAAACCATGCACAAATAGTCCAGATTCCCGATGGTGAGACATTGTCCCTCCAGCATCTGGACACTGTTGGTGTTTTTCTCCTTTTCCTTTTTAATGGCATTAGAAAAGCCCCTACACTAATTCTTAGACCCTGCTCCACCTTCAGTGTTGAGTCAATAGCCCTCCTTTGAGCACGGACTCAAAGCACCATGGATTGCTCCCCGCAGCACTAACATCAAACCTGTCCTGGCTGGTCAGGGATAACGTCTGAGATGCCAACACCCATACACAGTGCAGTACTGGGCCTCGAGTTATTTCTGTGCCCCCGTGTTGTATCTTCATCACATTTATCAAGTCATGCCATCTCTGAACAGCACATGGGTATTTTGTCAGGTTCCACATAGATAAAAAGCTATCTTTTCTTTCCATCTTTTGAAACCCGTTGTTTGTTCTTTATTCATTTCCTTTTGCTGATTGAATCTGCTGCAGAAATGAGCCATTGCATGGTGGCTCCTCTGAGCTCCCGGAGGAACCCTGCACTTGGGCACTGTCCCACAGAAGCCGTCAGCTCCTTGTTCAGGGCGGACACCTCCCACAGAGATGCTTGCCCAGCATCTGCTGCCCGTAGGATCTCAGCCATAGGAGGGCCTTATCCCAAAGTTTGGTCACAGGCCCTTTCCAGAGCCTGAGGAAAGAGTGAAACATCCTGAGTTTTGGAAATCGTTTGTGGGAGACCAGGTTTCTGATGCTGATTGCCAGGGATACATGCTATCCATCATGGATGTAGGAGGTAGGGGAGGAGGACAGACTTCAGAGGTGTAGAGCCTCCTTAATTTTAGCAAAGAGGACTGAGAGCCTGGTACACATGCTCTGAAGAGGTGAAAATATTCAGTTCTTCTGAGGTCTGCAACATTACCAAGACACAGAAGGACAAGAAATTTTGAACCAGAAGGAAAGCACATGAGTGAACAATGATGGTGACGAGTGTTTATGACAAAGAAGTGCCCCATCTCTCAGGGTCTTCAGAGCAATGTGGGATTCAGTGAAACAAGCTACTGGGTTCAAGTGACTGAGCACAGTGATCTGTGTAAATCCAGATTTAGCAATTCTTTCTGGCCATAAACACTACGACCCTGCTGGTTCTCACAGTTTACTAGTGGGAAAGGGCCGAATTTGGTAAACTCAGACATAAATGTCTCATGCTATATTTACACAAACCAGTGCAGCTCTCTCCTTGTAGGGGAGCAGCCCTGTCCCCACGTGGCAGCAATCACTCATCAAAGGGTGGCAGCAAGTCTGGGATGGGGGGACAATCCCTGGGAGCGTGGCTGGAAGCTGTCCACAGCTGTCTGGTTGTAGTGATGGTGCTGGCATCCCAGACTGGCCTCTCCGCTCCCAAAGAAGCTCAGAGGCACAGAGGGAGGGTTCTGTGCTCCCAGAAAGGCACCTGCAAGAGGTCCAGTGTTGGCAGCATCCTGAAGCACCCAGCCAGGAGCCTAACACAGAGGGGAGTGCTGTTTCTGAAGACAGTAGATAAATAGCATCCACATGGCTGGGACCAGATCTGAGGCTGCTCTGCTTCATCTCACATTCATGTAAATGCAGTTCTTAGAGAACCCAGAGAGCCCTAAGCTTCACCAGACCACTGATCTCTGCAATAACAACAAAAAAATCCAAATAATGTAAAACCCTGCAAGAAATATAAACTTTGCAACTCCCCTAACCCACTTTGGTTCCAGACTGTTGTTCTTGCAAGACAGAAGAGAATTTCCAGCTTTTGTCTGGAATTCAGCTTCACCTCCTGTGCAGGAATCCTGGACACCAGCCCTCTCTCTGTTCCCTGCAAGTAACACGTGCAGCCAGAAATGCTGCTAACCCACCTGAGTTTCAGCATTAGTTTTTTTTAAGGCTCATGGTATTAACCAGGCCTCCTCTGAAGGGATCTCAAGTGTGGAGGGTGCTGCAGGAGCAGCGTGAAACCCATCGGGGAGAGTAACCAGAGAAGCAGCATCGCTATGGCGATGGAGATAAGGGGCAGCCCTCACACCGCAGCTGATGAGTGAGGGTTCCTAGCCCTTTCAATGCCTTGAAGTGTTTTCCTCCTTGACTCAAACTAGAAGTAGCACAATTTAAAAACAATTAATGTCCCCTTGGAGGAAAAAAGGGAAAAAAAAAAAAGACGGCAATTTTTCCTTCTATTTTTGGGTCTCACTTCACCACAATAGCTCCAATATTTCACTCCTGACTCAAAGGCAAAGTCCGAGGGAGCAGGATATGCTGTAGGGTATCTCTCTTGCCACACTATTCGTGTTATTTTCAAGTTCCTCTCTCCAGGGTTGATCTTGGCAGCAGATCACAGTGCCGGCGCAGCACAATGTAAACTGGAGCCATTGTTACTCCATCTCCCGCTCCTCATCGCTGCAACAACATTTCCCCACACGCCTCCCTGCAAATTGTTGCATGTTCTGTCCTGCTTCCCTCCCCCCTCCAAAATCCATTAGGCTGCTGCAGTTCAGCTATTCATCTAGCCCCCTCAGAGGCACCAAAATAAAGTGGTTTCTCTTTGCTGGCTGAGACTGTGCAGGGTTTTGAGGACTGGTCTCGGTGACAGCAGTGAGTGGCTCTGCTGCAGGGCTGCCCGATGTTTCACATCATGCACTGAGTGGGCAGACAAGGGCAGTAGGGGAGTGAGCAGCTGTTGAAATGGCCTTAAATTGCTTCATTTTCTTCCATCACCTGGCGAAGGCACAGTTGTGCTTCTTGTACGGGGCTAAGGAGGTGACCCCTTTGCAGGGGATCAGCCTGTTGTGCCATCTAAGGGGTGGATCCATACAGCCAGGTGGCTTTGGCTGATGGAGCCGGAGCTGAGGATGAGTTGCAATACCAATGGAGAGCTCAGGGCCTCGCTCTTCAGCAAGGACTGGTCAATGGCAGCTGTTGCTGGCGCTTTTCCTTACAACTTTGAGGACCTGATGTACATAAATAGGATTTATCTATGGGTGTGCATCTGTGCTCACTCTCCCGGCAGCACAAAGCCAAAGGACACTGCACAGCATCAGCACAATGCTGAACCTCAGCTGAGCCACGTTGCTTCATGTGGGTGCTGGATACCCTGGCCCCAGCAGCTGCAGCAGAAGGAGGCTCCACCAGCATATCCAGCCCCATCCCCGCAGATCTCCTCAAAGCCATGGTCTGCCCACACTCTGCCCGGGCTGCTGGTGGATGGCACCCAAGATGGGCTGGGAGCAGCGATAAAAGTGACGTCTGTGGGAGTTCAGCGCCAACTTCAGTGAAACAGGATCAAGTCTTCAGTCACTTGGCAACCTGCTTTATCAACCTGAACTTGTATCTCTCTCTGCTGCTGTTTTCCAAGGGCTATTCATGGTTCAAAGCTGTAGACAATGCTGTTTCTTTCTTCACTCACTGCCACCTAGTTATCTCTGGCAGAGTGTGACTCTGGAGAGAAGCAATTTGAGAGAGGAAATACATTGGAGATGGAAATAGCATGGATGATACAACAAGGACTTGACTTTCTTGTTTCTATCTTATTCAAGATTATGTTTCCTGACTGAATCCCTGAAGACATTTAAGTTGTTCTAAAAATTATGAAAGGAACAAAAGAAATTTTTTCGTGCACATTGCAGAGCATCCAGAATGATTCTGCTGATTTCCAAAGTGTAGAAGTGGGAAATGGGGGTTGGCACTTGGCGCTTGGCTAAAGCATGAAATACATGGAAGGCCCAGGGGTCTGGAGGAAACAAATGTGTCCCCCAGTCACATACATGCATGGGAACATTTGCGTCAGCATCCCAGTTCACAGCCCATTGGAAAATCCATCTTGGTCTATGCAAACTTTCAATTTCATAAAAATTCAGTCGGAGGATAAAAAAATATAAAAAGGGATAATTCTACAAATAATACCATGAGAGGACAGCATTTAGTAGAAGGAAATGACTGATGAAACCCAAAGCCATAGGTTTCACAGCTTGGGTGTGCTGCTGTTCCTTGGAAGCTTGCTGGATCAGCTCATCTGCACAGCAAGGAAGTTTGTCTTCTCGTCCTGGGCCTACCCTGAGTTTCCTAAGTTTACACTGGAATTTGGCTCAGGAGCTCTCACATGTTTCATTCATGGAAAGGTGCAGTAAAACAAGTGCACACAAACCCAATACAATTTTTATAGCAAGGGTTTTGCAATCTGAACAAAACCTTTCTTGAAAGACTGAAGTCATCCTCCCATGGGTAAATCTGATCTGATTGATTTGATATTCTGAAAAAGGTATACATAGACAAGAGATGGTAAGTTTGCAGTGAATTAACAAAATTAATGAAGAATGAACAGAGTAGAAAAAAATTACAGAAAAGTTGTAAAAACAATAACCTTGAGAAAAAAAAAAATCCTATTTTTCCCTACTTAGCTGACTTGCAGAAATTAAGGCTAGAAGGTCACATAAACCCCAGAGGGATGGTGCAATGGCTCCCTTAGAGCAGGTCTCTGAGGATGGAAGGTTCTCAGGGAAGCATCCCATGGGCAGAGCTCCTGCCCTGCCCCACCACTTGGGACATTTGCACTGGCCAGGACACTGGGGTACAAAGCGGCACTGGGACATGAACTTATCCCCTCCATACCAGTGGGGCTGTGTGTTGGAAAGCCTCACTGAGAGTGGTTCTGAAGAGATCCAGAGCTGCCCAAATGCCAAAACTGAAATTTCTGTCTATTTTAATCAAATCCAGCATGATTGCAGAGCTTTTTTCTGTCTGATCCCAAATGGATTTTCAGGCAGGGAAATTTATGAGAAGTAAACAGCTAGAGTTAAATAAACACTTGCAGGCCTCTGGCTATCCTGGCAGGGGACAAAAAAAAGAAAAAAAGAAAAGAAACCTGACAGCAATTATTAGCAACAGATTTTTAACAGGTGGAGGAATTATCGTATGTATCTAGGAAAGAAAACAAAACAGGCACTCCTAAATCACCAGCACTGATTTAAACATGAGCTTTTAAATATAGTGTGTGAGCAGCAAATGAGTTCTAATTGAGGAAAGCTTGTAAACAAACAACAGCTTTCATCTGCAGCATCACAGGCGATACGGGCTCTGTGCTGAGGCTGGGCCGCGCCGCCACAGCCCGGGCCTGGCAGTGGAGATGGGAATGAGCTCTGATCTCCTTAAGGAATGCCAAGGCATCCTGGAGCAATGAGGAACAACAAACCTGGACTCACACTTCTCAGGGTCTGGATGGGCAAAAGGAGCAGTGCCAGGTCAGTGAGCCAGGCACACACCAGGGTCCTGGGGCTGCTCCTCGTCCGGTTGCTGCAGAGACCCAGGACATCTGGGAGCAGTGAGCCTGCCACGAGGGTCACTTTTTATAGCCAGCTTTGAGAGACATCATTTGTCTTTAAATAAGTGAGGTGGGGGCCCTTTCCAGCACCTGTGTGGGCATCTGATCCCCGCCATGGTCACTCATCATCCCTGCTCTGGAGAAACACCTGCTTCAACATCCAGAGTCTATCAAGCACCATGAAACGTCTGAGGAGAAATCTGGGAGTTGGACAACGGAGGGAATGTGGCTGGAAGTGAGCCTCTGAAAGACAGCTGGGGCTGTGGTCAGAAAGGAAAGGTCTGCTGCAGCAAAGCATGCACAGCTAGTGCTCAGGCGGTGATGCAAGAGCGGGGGAGATACAGCATGTCAGGAAACGTCTACGCAGTGCAGATACAATCAGGCTGGAAACACACAGAGCATGCCAAGGAAGTAACCTTGAATGTCTGCTGGTATTTTTCTCTGGAAAGCAACAACAGGATATTACAAAGGGACAGAAGCATGGACATGGTTGCCAGTGCTTACCAAGATATATAAATTACATGCCCTGGAAATGAGCATGAAAGGGAAAAGTGTTTATGCCCAGTCCCAGACCAGGGCTCCTTAAAAGGCCAGCCCCGGCTCTACTTGTAGCAGTGCCCCACTGAGCTGTCATAGTCAGCTGGGGGTTTTGACAGGGGGGAGGTCACATTCAGCATCAGAGCTCAACCTTTCCACTGGGTGTGCAGGGGACAGGCCTTGGAAAATGCTCCCACTGCAAGAGGGATGTCCTGCAGCAGCCACACTGCTGGGAAGGAGCAGCCAGCCTATATTCAGCTTTTATTTCTAGAAGTTTTAATCTCTCTCTGCTCTGATAAATGATTAATCGCTCAGACAGGCCGAACCAGAAACTGGCAAATCAAAGCCACCCTTGTTTTGAAAACACGTTGCCCACAACCCCCAGTTTAGCACCATGCCCCACAGCAGGAGAAACACAACCCCCAGCAGAATATAGCACCCGCAGCTCCCAACCTTTAGTTCCCAAATTTAGGCATGTAGATAGAGCAGCTTAACCCCGGGGATTGCTGGGACCCATATAGACCACCAGAGTCAATGGGAGCAGCAGGTGCTTGGAAACACTGCGAATCAAAGCACTCATTCAGGGCACTAAATATAGAGCAAAATTCAAACACCCAGGCTGGAAATGTCGGCCATGTGCTCCCTCCACTGCCCCGTGCTGCAGGTCCCACACACCCAGGCTGCTGCCACATGATGCCCGTAGAAGGTGCTGGGTCTCTGCTCCCACCAGCACTGCCCATTAACAAGTTTTTATCCAGGGTCTCACAGTGCAAAGAGGGTTCTCCTCACTTTTTTAGAGGATATTGCTGCACTTGAGATAACCTCACTGGTTTATCTGCACTGAAAGCAATGTCAGCAGACTGTCAGAACACCTCCCTGGGGACCTGCCATGTCCGTGGGGCCTCGGGACCAGGCATGAGGGCTGTCCCTATGCCACCATGCCAGGGAGCCTCAGCAGGCTGAAGGTGGCATCCAGGCACATCCCGATGGCCCGGGGAGCCCAGGCAGCACCCTTGCACTTCCCAGTGCATGCTTCAAGAACGTCTTCACTGTTGAGTTTTTTCTTTTTTTTTTCTTTATTTGGCTGTCATTTAATTTAAAAGAAAAAGAGAGAGAGAAATAGAGTGGAGAGCCTGCTGATCACCTTTTAACTTGCCCAAGTGTTCAACTCCAGCAGTTTTGCCTCCCATTGAGAAGCTGCTGCACTCACCATTTCTGTTTTCTTTTGGGAAGTGGGGATAAGAAAATGCTGCAGCAGTTGAGCCTGCAGTGCCCTGAGGAGGGATCAGCCTTGCCTGGGGGAGTTTTAGCCCCATGGAAGGCAGACCAGGTCAGGGATGTCACCTTGGCCAGAGCAAGGGCTGGCTGGCACATTCCCTGCACAGGCTGGCTGGGGGATTCAGCACTGAACAGCCCTTTCCCTCACCCCTTTGCACCTCCAAGTAACACATGGAGGATTTTGGAGTGGAGCCCAGTCATGTAGACATACATCAGTGAGGGGACCACCAAAGAGGGAAGCACTCAGATAAGCCACATGGCAAAAGGAGAAACAGATACAAACTGTCCCTGAATTTCTGATTCATGGAGAGGTCAGGTCCTGGGTCCACAGCTAAAAAGGGTACAAAAGCAGGGACAACCCCCTCTCCCCAACAGCTATCACACACTATTTTGAAATTATACTACACCTACTTGTTTATTTGAAGCTATAACTCCTAGATACACAAAACTAATTTTGAGCTGCTTTTCCCAGCACTTGCAGGTATCAGGACTTAGAAAACCCTTGCCAGAGGATTTCTTCTGCTCTTAAAATGATGAGCTGTCTGAAGCAGTTCTCAGACATGGGTAAGCTTTTCAGAAGAGGCAGCTTAGCGACAAAACAGAGCTGATGCTCTCTGATAGATGATAATGGTGGGGAGAAGCCTCCTGGGCTGCTCTCCTCACGGTTTGAGCAGCCACGTCTGCCCGGGGCTGGGCACGGGACAATGGCCACCAACCACCCACCCCCTCCTCCTTCTCCCTTCTGCCTCTCCAGCAGCAAAACACAAGTGTTGGTGATGCAGCATTAATGTGGCCCTTTTGGCCTCACCTTGAAGACTGCAGGGCTGTGGATACACCACTTTTGAGACAGTCTGTGCCAGCTGTGACTTGTGGCACAGCTCTTCAGCAGCAGAGAAATCGAAGACAGATGAACCAGTGCAATGTGGTACCTACCCAACCCTCACCTCTAGATCTTACTGCTGCAGCATTCCCCAAAACAGTCTTCTTCCACACTCACTGATGCCCACATCCTTTTCAGCCTTGTCCCTGCTGGCCAGGCTGCAGGGTTCATTCCTCTACTGCCTGGTGTGCACAAATCCTTGTCATTGGCGTATCCCCCCACTCCCGCCCTGCCCCAAATAAACAAGATCACAGTGCTCAGGCCCAGTGTGGAACCCCACACCCCAGTGCTGCTCCTTGCAGACAATCATGGTAGACTGAGCTTCTCCAGGGACCCCAGCACTCAGAACAGTGGGATTCAGACAGTGCTCTAACAAGAACAAGGAGCATGCAGAGCCCAAGGCATGAAACAACCATCCCTTCTTTCTCATCAGTCTTAAAGCCAACATGGGTCAAAAATAAACCAGCCCACCAGGGATGGTCAAGAAAGGATCTGAGCAGGGTATAGAACAGTGCTGGCCTGTGTGGGGTGCCCACACATCAGATGCTGTTCAATTTGGTCAACCTCTCTTGTCCAAAAGGGACAGAGAATAATTTAGAAGGGCACAGAGGTCAGTCATATAGGAAAACGAGCTGGAGACCTGGAACTGTTCTGCAAGTGGAAACAGAAGACTGGGACTCTGAACTGCAAGATTTAGGGAGAAAGTGGTGTCTGCACTGTAAATCCCAAATTTTATGGAGATAGTGGAGAAGGAAAAACTGCTTGCTGTTCTTACATAACCTTATCGAGGAGCAGGTTCACAACAAACAGAATGAAGCGCTTTTCCACCCAGTTCATGGTGCAGTTGTGGAATTCATTGCCATGCGAAGCTGTGGAGGCCTAAAGCATAAAAAGGGTCATATGCTGCTACAGAGGAGAGGTGCCTGTCAAATATGCCCCTAAACTGCTGACCAAAAGAGCTGGATGGGTGTGAGAAGGGCTCATGCTGCAATTTGCTGCTGTCTTGCACTTTCTGTAAGCATCTTCCACCGGCCACTGCAGGACAGAGGATGCTACAGTAGATGGACCTTTGATCTGCACCAGTACAGCTGTTGGCTGAGCAACTTCCACCCACAGGTGGGGCTTCAATAATGACTAGGTGGGGTTATGCCCAGAGATATGCCTGCAGGCAGATAGCCAAGCCTTCAAAGGGCTGCCTTCTCTAGGCCGCTGCCACAGCAGTTCCCAAACCTGCTCCACAGCTCCCTGCCCAACCTCCTTTCACAGCCTATCAGCACAGCAAATCTGCTCAGGGAGAAGTCCCCTCCAACCCAAGCCTCCTTCAGATGGGTGGGAGAAAAGATAGGACAGCAGCTGACAAGACCCACAAGTTAACAAGTCTCTCCCTACCAAGCAGGGCTGAAGGATTTGCATTTGGCTGGCTGCGTGGTTCTTTTTTTGCCAGAACATTTGAAAGCAACAGCCTCTCTTGGGAACCCAAAGGTCAGAAAACATCGTGCCTCCCTAATCACGGTCTTGCATCCTTAGAGAGTGTCACATTTACACTTGCAAAGTAATCCTTCTGCCTTATCCACCGCTGGAAACCAAGAAATCGTAGTTTGACTTCAGCAAAGTACACATCCATTCCTTGTGTCTCTGTGGTTCTAAAGAGTAATATGGAGAGAGTACATTAACATGAGCAAAACCATAACATCTCCTAAATATTGCAAAAGTTTTCCATGATTTTTTTTTCCCATCTAGAAAAAAAAATGGAAGCTGCTTTGTTGCCAGGGAAAAAAATTAAATAGAGCTTTTCTTCTGAGCTTCTGAAGACTGGGTCATTGGTCCCTCAAGGTAGTTAATGATGCACTCCTTTCATAAAGATAGTCCAAAGTATCCTTTGAGAAGGATTTCTACAAAATCATGGTCATTGTCTGCAAAAAAACCCCTGGATTATCAACTTTGAAGCAGGACAGGTGGGGTCCCTGTTCAGCTCATTTGTAATGTACACCACCCTGTACACTGTTTCTTCTTGCTCTGGAAATTGTGAATACAATGTAAAAAGGAGATTCATATAAACCATCCAGATTTTCTGGATGGATGCAATCTAGCTTTTGCAAGGGAAAAGGTGACCCAATGAATGATGAAACTTAAAGATTCTCATGAGAAAAACCAAAACTTCTTTCTTAGGAATATTACCTATGACATTCCTCTATAAACATTTGATTGCAAGCACATGTTTACAAGCGGTTGAAGAAGAGATATTTTTGCACTTAGTCTAAGTCTCTGTCACACTGAAAAAATATACAGAGTATAACATCAACAGAGCCAAAGCAAAAAGTTACACATATCCATATAAAAACAAGGATGAATTTGGGAAGGATTTAGTTATCTCTCATTCTTAAGGGGGCCTTTTGTTCCTTTACTGTTTTATAAGCCCATTCTTTATCTTACCACCTGTGAAGAAATAAGGACACAGGGCTAGTCAAGTCAGGGACTGCTTTGCAGCACTGAACAGAGCAAGTCTGAGAGTCACAGAACTTCCTCACAGCAAGAGCAATATTCTAAGAGTGATACAAGCACCTACTTTTCATGTTGAGAATGGAGGAAGAGCAAAGACAACCTCTACTCCCCTCACCCACATGAAACCCCCCCAAAGGTCACTGCTAGACTGCCTAAGGGATGCCAACTGCCCAGGACAGCTCACAAGCTACTTGAATTCTTCTTCGAGCTCATCCTTTCTCCAGTGCATCCTAAGCACTAGGACAGCCCACCAGCACTCCAGAGCAATGAGAGAATTCAATTCAGTCACACATATAACAGCTCTAACACAAATTCCTCTGCAAGTTTGTTACATGCTAGCCCAGTCCCTATTGTCCAAGTTTCCTCACAACTAGAACTGCAGTTGGTGTCCTCTGCAGCTTTCAAGGCAGTGATTGAAATGCCTTTCAACCCTTAACTTCCTCTTGAAAAGGTATGGGCAGAGTGAGTTATTTTGCTGGATACGTTAACTTCCCATCCAAGCACAGTCTGATATGAAGAGGAATAATTACATGGCCTGCTGGAGAAAAACCAGACAACAGCAAATGGCCAAAAAAAAATTGAGCTCAGCAGGTGTTTCAGGTTAACATCAGGTCTTGGAAAGAGCATCAGAGAAGAAAAATTAAACCAGAACTATTCATTGCTTAGAAAAATCACAAGAGCCCATTTATTAGTTTTCCTCATTATGTAGTTCTTGTATCACAGAGGATTCTGGCAGCACCATAATGCTTAGCACATGTGCATCAGCAAGAAGTCAAGATGTAAGAGTTCAACATCTCCTGTAAAAATAAATCAAGAGGAAACAAAACTACTGAATAAGGTGATATGAGGCATGAAGTAACATAGTAACCTAATACATACAAGTAACCTAAGAGCAGCGTAGAAATAAAATCTGCATAAAATCAATCAAGGTTAATTTGTACAAGTCAGAAATTTTACTTTTTGTTCATCTTCCTAACTTTATTCATCTTGTTTCATGTATCTCAGTGTACGTAACTTGCTCATCACATGAAGGAGGCATCAAATAATTCTTGGTTTTGGCAGGGAATGAGCACTACAGAATTGAACATTTGCCTGTGGTGGTTTTGTGACTCCACAGGGGAACGACTCCTGGACATGGGACCAGTCCCTTTGTTTAGAACAGTGGGCGATGACCACTCTTGTGTCTCCTTTACTTTTTATGCTGCTTCAGTACTGGGAAGAAGCAGAATTAGCACCTTTGGGAGCAGTGAGCCTGCTCCTGACTACATGACAGAACAGCAGTGACCTTATTCCAAACATATATAAGCCTATTATTTCTCCTTTTGAGAAAGGTAACAGAATTTGATTTTGAGAACTGACTTAGCTGAAAGTTGTTTCCATCAAGATAAAGACAAGCAAATACTCCAAGAAAAGCAATAAAGAGTAGCTAAACGATAAGTGGAATAAAAGCTCTGCTAGAATCTAGAATTCTGCCTCAGATGCTGATAGCTTCTAGGAAAAAATCAACTTTTTAATATTCCATATTATCTTACAGCAATTCATCTTTTACTACGTAAAATATCCTTTACAAAGGAACTATTACAGAAACAGGCACAGACCTTCTGAACTGAGATTGGAGCATGACAATGTAAAAGCTCTGAATGGCTGCAGAGTAGAGAAAGGTATTACTTCAAAATCCAGCTCAGTTGGGCAAGGATACCTCCTTGGGCCCCTGCGTGCTCAGCCAGCCCTCTTCTCACCCCAGGAAGGAAAACTCTGCTCATACAAGGCTTCACTGAGCAGCCAGGAGGAGAACACCACTGCAAAACGGGCGCATGGAACACAACCACAGAACATCCCGAGCTGGACGGGCCCCACGCAGACCATCCAGCCCAGCTCCTGGCAGCCAAGCACAGCCGCGGTGGCTTTACAGGGAGAGCCCCAGCTGGGAGCTGGAGGTGTCCCTGGGCACACGTGGGCAGCACCTCCTCCGCAGGCTGTCGGCGGCGGGACCAGGCTGCCGCGCTGGCTCAGAGGCGTCGGCGCTCGGGGCTGCGCGCTCGGGTGTCGGGAGGTACCGGGAATTAAACCGGCACTTCCACTCCTCCTCTGTTTAGCCTGGTCACATCCGAGCTCCAGGCGCTTAGAAAGCAAACAACAATCTGAAGTATCTTACACACAATGAGGGAATCATTTTATTAGATTATGGAAGACAGCAGCATTACAGTACAAAAAGTTACAAGAGTAGCAGAAAAAAAGTGTTTTTGGTTTAAATACTCAGGATTATACTGGGGAACACGAGAAGGATAGTACCCTTTTCTAAACTAACTCCTAACCAGGTTATCAAAATAAGTTTTGAATATTTAGCACAAGTAAAAAAGTTACAACAAACATCATTATAAAATGCTTTAATAAATAGTTTCTTTTCTGAAAGGTTTTTTTTTAAGAACATGTCAAAAAAATGTACTAAAACAGATGATCCTGCAAAGCAAATCCTGCATTCCTGTATAAAATAACTGGTTTCAAAACATTCATGTTTACATTGTTCATGGGCCAGAGTTTACACTCTCAGACATCCGGTCCTCTCAGTGGTAGGGTAACTAGGTGTATGTAGTGTTATGCTTCTTCGGTAATTAAAATAAACTTATAGTCTGCCCAGTTTACAGCAATAATAAAAGCCTTAAAAAAAAAAAAGCATAAGCCTTCCACAACATTTAACCATTTCTACTGAGGTACTCCCATCCTCTGAGCTTGCCAGCCTTTTTCCTTTAGAGCGAAAGATGAATAAAGCACAACAGAAACAAGATTGAGGAAAATATTGTTCCCTTCATTAGGCCTGTATTTAAACGCAAAAAAAAGTAATACCACATGTAATTAACATATTCACAAAAGAAAAAACAATGCCTCTCTACGTTGGTACTGTACAGTAGATGCACCCGTTAGTGTTCTTGAGATGGGCTGAACATGGGGATAAACAAACATTTCTGGATCTATTTACACGTAAGTGGTTATGTTCCTATGTAAATACAAATGACCAACAGATTCCTAACATTGATTGTATTAACATCATTTTCTAATCTGGACATAATACCAAAAAAGTCTTATAAACTGCCATAGAACCTCCTTTTCTGCAACATAAATTAAAAGGAATGACATGTAAAAAAAAAAGACCAAAATATTTAACTTATTAAATCAAATATACAGAGTGATTCATTTAATATGTACATATTTACAAAAATGCACTTTCACTATTAGAAAATAAACTGTGTCAGTTGGGGAACCTAGAGTTCTCACAATTTTACTATATTGATATGGCAGTCTTTGACAGTTGCTATAGAAAAAGTTTAATCTCAAGGCACTTGTCACATGCTTCAATACTGCAATTCTAAAGTAATTAAACAGAAATAAAAAGGCCACTTTTAAACCACAGTTGAAAGATCTCTATAATTTTTTTTTTGTTCCTATTACAAAGTGTGTAAGGCAAATTTGGAAAAAATCTTACAGAAGCTACTAACGTAACAAGTGCAGTGAGCTGCCATTAATAGAGATTCAAAGTCAAGAAAGCAGTTTAAAGTTCACACAATTTCCTCAACCAGGAGGTTTTAAAGCCACCATTAAATTAGAGCAAGTAATAAAAAGAAATACATTCTGTAAACAGTGTACAGTCTTTTGTAATAAACTTTACACATATTGAAAATACAACCTCTCCTCTGCCACACAGCGAGTGTATTATAAGTAAACTTTACAAAAATAGCAACTATCAAAGATTACTCATTTTTTTTTCATCTGACAGTCATTGAATAATTTATACAAGGCTAAAGAAACAAAATAAATTTTATTTATTATTTTTATTTATTTTTTTTACGCAAAATAAAGAAACTATGAACATTTGACTCCAGATATTTTTAGTCCTTGATGCAAAGTGGAGATGTCAATTTTTCCCCTCCCCAGTAAGCGCAGGCGCAGTCTGCCTACATCCCAAATACAGGTTAGTCTCTACTGCCTTCAAAGTTTGATGCATTCACATTTTTTACAGATCTGTTGTCCATTTTGCCTATTTGATGGGATTTCTTTACTGGACTGCTCTCTGATGTGTCAGACACCTTTGTTGGCAAAGGCTTTGCGAGTTTGTGAGAGAGGAATTTGTCCATTTCCTCATCTCTTTCCTCCTCTTCATCCTCCTCTTCCTCATACTCTACATACTCCTCTACTGCATCACAAGTTCTCTTTTGAGGAGATATGAAGTTTTTGCATTCATAACGAATGTCTTTGTTACTGTAAGATCTGTCTATAGGATTTCTTATGGGATTTAAAGGTGCCCACTGGTTATTGGCACCCTCTTCTCTGGGAGGACGGCTTCTCTCTCTCTCTTTTCTTCTCTTCCGAGTCCACCACACGCAGATGATTATACAAGTCAGCCACACAATGCTAAATACCGCACAAAGAATTGGAACCAAATAATCTAGAGGGCAAATGGAAAGAAATAAAGTCTTGAGTTAACAGAACAAGATATATAGCACTGGACATTTGCAAGAGAAGTATCCACACTCAACTACAGGTTGGAACCATCCCCTGAACCATTTTTAGGAGAAAGGAAGTAAGATGTCTTTACAGCACAATAACAACTGCCTGAATGCACCAGGTCCATCTGGAAGTGCTTTTTACTGGTTTAGTTTTACATGATTAACAGTGAGGGAGGAAAGCTCCATTTGAGATCTTTTTTCCCCTCCAACAGACAAACTAGTTTTATTGAGTAGCATCTTTCTCAAGCATCTAAGCAAAATTGGCCCAGAAAACCTGAGTAATCACTCCTAAGAAGAACCTTATCCTAACAGGAGGCAGGCAATGGGGTACTGTGCCTCTAGGTTGCTCCAGAAGTACTGGCACTTGCACCACAAATATATCCTGCATTTATCATCAGAAAGAACAGTCCTTTACCCTCGGTGTCTACAGACGTTTATGTATCAATGATCTCCAAAAACATTCAGGTTAGAGCTACACAACCTTGATCATGCATTCTTCAGCATGTTCCCATTCTACCTCAGGATGAAATACCAGAATACTGTCCCTAGAGAGAGGAGTCCTCAACACTCAATGAACAAACAAAAGTTGTGGAGGCAATTGCTTTTCTCCACACTCCCAATCCAAACCTCACTATAGTGTTCTCCCAGCCATGCAGACACAGATTATTTCTCTAGGAAAATATTTCTGAGAATTTTGGATTTCTTCTGCCCCCCTTCCTCAAGAGCTGCACAGCTATGAGATAATAACTTTTTTCTATTTTTCTTGATAAGGAAAAATTCACACATGAAGAGGCAACAAAAGATGAGGTGCTTTGTTTTCTTAGAGAGTAACGGGATTGTTCAACAGCTCTGTAGACAAATGCTGGCAACCCACCACTCTAATGCCTGATCCAAACATAAATTCCCTCAGCAGTTTTAAGACATCTGCTTACAGAATAACCTGGAAATGACTATACAAAAACAACTGACGTTTCGACACCACGGTTGTTCACTCCAACATTCAAGTGTCTTCTGAGCACATTCTTATGTGGAATGTGACACATTCTCAAACATTTCCTTTTGGTAAGGGAGGGTGAGTAAACTGCCAACATGGTTGCCTTCAAGGGATCTCAAAATTGTATTTTAACAGTGCAGGGAAGGATTGCACTCACATGAGTAACTGCTATTCTCTCCTGATTTTTCATAAGCAATCTAACATTAAATCATGAATTGGGGAAATACTTCAAAGAAAAAGGAGCTCCTCATAACAGCTTTTCCAAGATTAGAATACATAACTCACATTCTCACTGCTATCACAGCTATTATTTCATCATATAACCATGGATCCAAGTTTACTTAGTAACAGGTTCTTTATACAGAATTTTTGGCATACAGATTCCAAATTTAGACTACATTTTCTTAAAGCCAGAGGAAATCAATGAAGCATCTAAATTATCATCTCCACCTAGACACTTCAGCATCCCACAGAAATGAGATTCTCAACAAAAGGGCCTTACACCATATTTTCTGATAGGTTTCCACCTACCTCACCCAATTAAGGGGTAGCAATAAAACAAACCAAATTAAAAAAAAAAAGTGTCCAGGTTACAGTTTTAAATTGAGTTGTTGAGAGGCAAAGAACCAGGGGCCAGTGGTCAATACTGAGCAACCATATTAAAATGAGGAGTATGGAACCATTTTGCTAGAGAACCCGAATAAATCCACTATTTTAGGAGAATCTTTAAATCTTATTGAGGTGGGAGGCAAAATAATCTGCATCCCTTTAGCCCTAGAATTTAATACGCAATCAGAAAAACCAGAGGCTGAGGTATGTCAAAATCCCAGCTCGATTCCTTATCTTCTACACAACTGCTGTTCAAGGCAAGCACAAAGCAGGCGCACTCCTTCAGGAGAGCTGAGGAAACAGCACATTTGCCAAGACTTTAACAGATGAAAGGCATTTCCTAGAAGGAAAATGCAAGGGAAGTGGAACCAGGCAATCTGCTAATTGTTTGGACTATGGGTAGAAGATCTTCCAGAAGATTATGTGGGGAGGTCTAGGAAAAAGTTGGGAGAGCCTCCTACCATTGTAAGATTTTCACTCTGGGGCTTAGTTGAACTTGAGCCTACCAGCGGTCTTCCACAAGCCTGTCTCCTGCCTCCCCCAGGCAGGAACACAGGCATGCAAAATCTTCAATCGCTTATTTTGGCACAGCTCTTGGAGAGCCAGCATTCAGAGATAAAGGTCTCCGATCACACTATATCCTCTTTAAGAGGAACGAACACTGCATTTTAAGCCAGCTGTGCACTAGTGAGAAACACATGTTGCAAAAGAGACCGAAGTTTTACGTTATCATGGCCAAGTACTGGAAGAAACTAGACATCTTTAACTCTTCTTACGGTAAATAAACAGCACACGAGCACTTCAGAAGAGATTGGTATCACACCACACCTTCCCTCTCCCCGTATTTTCATTTCCTCACAGCCTCAGTGCAGCAGCATCATGGTCTGAGGTTGGCTTAAGGTTAATGTAGGAGAATTGGGCAGAATTGGAACTGCACCCGAGAACAACTCCTGATCTTGTGAAAGGTGTGCTGGAGAGCTGGGCTGGAAGTCAGCCAAAATCATGGCAAGAGTATCTGGGCATACCACGTTAGGGATGAGGTTAAGTTTAAACTAGCACACAAGCACAGGACCTTGATCTCAAAGCCACTTTCTCTTCAGTTAGTAACAGCAACTAAAGACACAACCTGGTGAGGATCATTTTCTCCAATGCGTAAAGAAAGGTAAGAGAAGTCTGACAGCAGGGGAACAGAAAACACAACACAGAGGAGATATGCACTGGAAGCTTACCTGATGATGAATTCCCAACGACGATGGTCTCAACTTTGACTTCAGTTACTGCCAACATAACCGTGCTGTTCTGTCGCTTGGTGATGGCATTTACTATTGTATTAGCAGCGTTCTGAATGAGGCTGTTATCTTGTTCATCTCGGTGTGGGACAAAGGACTAAACGGAGTGACGGGGGAAAACAAGAAGTTATTGCGGTCACCTAACCATGGAAATGTAATTTTTAAATCCAGGGACATCTTAATTGAGTTCACTCAGTTAAATTTGCCTGACAGTAGCTACAAACAGTTCTCTAAAAGCTTACCACGGCAACAGCACGGCTGGCTCTACCCAAACTGCAGATGCAGTGTCAGACTTGGTGGGTAGCACACCTACTTGTTAATTTAGCATACCTCAAAGGAAAGGCAGTGACTTCCACATTACTTGAACTGATGAGTTAACTTAGTGATAGTTTGGAGCAGTTCAAGACATGTGGATTATCTAGATAGAAGCTTGGACTAATAACAGTCTGGTCTATTTATACCGTACACTTTGCTCCCCGCATTGTGGCTCAGCATGCTCTTTACAGTGCTGGTAGAGACAGACAGTCCAGCTTCTGCCTGGGTAAGCACTTACCATAAAAATTAACTCTTGCTTGAAAATTAAGCTGTACACAAGCATCAAGTGATTGAGCTGTAAATGCATTTAAAGCAAGTCTTTAGCTCATTAGGGCAACAGTTACTTTCATCTACTCAACTTGCACCTTCTTCCACTTCTCACTTAGTACCTTGTTTGTAAAGAACATCCCTGAAGCAGCCACACTCTAAATGCACAGCAGAAACCTCTTCACAAGAACAACCCAGCCACCTGTAACCCTATCTCCTTACTGAGGTCAACAGCCCCAGATTTCTGACAGAACAAGTAGGCACCCGTTCACTTATTTGGGCTGAACTAGTCTTTAGAGTAATTTATCATGAGGTTGTAGTAGCCATCTGTCATTAACAAAACCTGCAGTTTCAGCTCTCTGGCAGTGTAGGAAATTGTGAGATGACAAAATTGCTTTGCAGACAAGACTAACCCACAGATTGCTCCACCTGCATTCAAGTGAAACAAGCTTGAACAACTTCTTCTCCAGCAAAAACTAATAAGAAAACATATTTGTGTGTATATATATATACATACACACACAAGTCTCATACTTACAATAGCAACTTCCACTGCGTTCTCTGTGGAGTAAGATGGATCACATAGTATTATCAGAGTTCTGTCCCTAGAAACAGTCCTAGTAGCTGGTAAATACCGGATTTCAGAACAGATATTTTCTGTTGTAGTGCCCTGTTAGAAGCAAGGGAGATTGTGTGATTTTAGTTCAAGTAAAAATTAGCATTTAAAAATAAGGATCTTCAGAGTTCTAGCAGTTGCTAAGAACTGATGAAGGCAGCAAAGAGGGCAGCAAGAAAGGGCAGAAAAGTGAAGAACAGGGTTTTGGAATGAAGGGAAAAAAACTAAGCTTGCATGATTATGTCAGTACAGTCTGAGCCCATCTTGAAATGTAAATAGTAGTTCTTCAAGACTCAAGAAAATATTCAGTACAAACCCTGATTTTGCCTCACCCTTTAGACAAAGCACAATTAAAAGCAACAGAGGAGTCTAGTAATAAAATCTGCAAGCTTATAGTAACAAGGAGTCATACTAGAAACCTTAATCTTGCATGCTGTGACATAGAATAGATCCCTACATATATTGCCACACTTCATTAAGAATTCCATTCTCACCTGGGGGACTTTGTCTCCATTAAAAATTAAAGTAATTCTAGCACAGTCATTGTCCAAGTACCCAGAATTAGGCAGACACTTGATATTGATAGGCAGAGGTTCAGAGGCACTGCATTCTCCCCAGTCTGTGCACGGTGGCTGAAAGCATTTCATATACTTCTCCTGGCACTCTTGACCCATGGGACACTGGTTATTTGAATTATCCCAGTATTTGTGTAACAGACAAGGCTTTTTTCCACACCACACCTAGAAATTTAAAAGAACAAAGCACTGTTACAGGTAATTGCTCTTATGCATCAAATACAAATAAGAAATTCACATAGGATGGTCATGATCTACTGCTGCCCACAAAATATCTGTATTTTGATACTACTGTAGTCCTAGTAGCAGATGCAGCTGCTCTTCCACAAAATGAGGATATTTTGTGCAGACAGAACAGTAAAAAACTGTGCAAAGATAATCCAAGAAACCACTGACTGGGCACATCTCCTTAGAAGTTTATGGATTTGTCCCATGTAACTGAGTTCTACAGAAGTTTAAGCATTTATTTTAATCTAGCCCTCTAGGCTTCTTTAATCTAGAAAGAGAAGTACCCCCAACAAAGATTAATTTCTTCAATATTTATACTGAGACCCCTGCCAGAGAATGCTGAATATGTTAAGAGCTGATGCACACTGGAGATAAGCACAGCCACTCCAACCATGCTCCCAAAAGAAAACAGTTTGCTGGTACCCATAAATTACTGGGGTGCAGCAAGTTTCCAAACACAGCTCCATTCCAGGAGCTGGACTTGGATGATCCTTGTGGGTTCCTTCCAACTCAGGATATTCTACAATTCCACGTAGCCTTTAAAATCCTACATAGCACTGTACAGCTGCAGGTGTAGGAACTTAGAGATTTCTTAAAGCACAATTGCCAGCAGGAAAGTGCAATTGTGCCACTACACATGGATGAGCTGCATTTACAGCACATGTTCCATCTGCATTTAGGTCTTTTCCTCAGTCACAAAACCACCAGGATCTAGTCCATAATAAATAAACAAAGGTTGAAATCTGTCAATTCATAAAGCTACTGAAGGACAATACAAAAAGGCAGTTAATACCCACTGAAAACACTTCTTCCTACATGTCCTCCACCTTGGAACTCACATTTCAGAAAATTAGGAGTTCTAAAACTGCATTTGCAAAGCTTCAGCAGTGTGATTTATTTATCCTTCACTCTACTCCAGCTCATATTTCATTTTCTGCAACAAGTGGTCTAGAGAGCCTGTTCTAGCAGTTAGAGACAGGACAGTAACTTATGATTATAAAGACAATCCATAAGTACTTTTACAGGAAGCCACTTTTTTTTTTATAACAAAGGAAATTTAGAGGAGACAAAGACTAACTTGTGCATGAACAATAAGTTTGTTTCAGCCACAGGAATTTAAGAGAATAGGCCAAAATGCCTACCTTGGTGCAGTCAATACGTCCATCCAAACAGTGGCAGCTGTTGCACTCCTGTTCCCACCGGCTGCCATGGGGAAAGGTCATTCCTTTAAGCCAGCAAGGCTTTCCAATTCCAATCACTAAGGTGAAAAGAAATAAAAAAGCCCACTCAGACACTTCACCTCTTCAAGTTATAAACACTATACAAATTTAAATTGAAAATATTAGCTACTGTTCCTTACATATCAGACTACTGTACATAAACTTTATACTGGCTACACCGTGCCCTATTGTTTTTTGGGTAATAGTTGATAGCAGATATAGGAATACCTTCTTGGCATCTAGGACCAATTCTTCCAGGGGGACAAGTGCATCGGTATCCATTTATTTCATCTATACAGGTGGCACCATATCCACAAGGAGAAGACTGGCATTCATCAATATCTGGACAGAAAATAGGTAAAACTCAGTGACAAGCATACAAAACATTGTAATTAATAATTTAATCAGATGTAATTAACAATACCTCATTTTTTTAAAGCAAAGGACAGTGTGGCTTCAGAATTAATCTCGTAATTAAACAGTTCTGCCATTTCAGCAATAACCTGTAACAGATTTCTTGTAATTGCACCCTAATTGAAGTTCTGGTAACCAAAACACAGTCATATGCTGACTCATCTCACAGACCAGAGGTGTTGGACAGCTGAAGGTGTTAATGCCTTCTCCACATTCAGCTATAGAACAAGCCCCACATCCTGTTCTGGCACTAAGCTCAGACATTTAGGCTTCACACAAGAGCATGTGCTTTCATGAAGTTACCAGAGTGCAAGAGCTGAACAATGAACTTGTTCAACTATGCTCAAAAAAGTGCTGCAATACAAGCAACCATAAGGCAGAAGAATAACAGCTTAGCTTGCAACACGCATTTGATGAACATTAATAACCTTGAAACAATGAGTAGATTAATTTAGTACACAGACACTTGGCACAAAAGCCTCTTAAAAAACCCTCCAAAGATGTAGAGGCTTAGCTACAGAAACCAATGGAAAAAGGCAGGGAAGCATGGTCCATTCAGATGGACAGCAATGTGCCATTAGTGGGAGCCACAGGCACCAACTGCTTCATTTTCAAACAGAACCTCTCTCTTCCAAAGTGTCTTTTGAAAGGTTTCCTTCCATTGAGTACAAGTTGAGCCCTTTCCAACCTCTCAGAAAAACCATTTAAACACCAGTTCTCATCTGATACACAGTATCAGCTCAATTTAAAGTGCAGGGCTTTGAAAGTGAACATGATAAATGGCAGTAGTGAGACTGTTACACGTGTAGGCAATGGAAAACAATCCAGTTACCAGAGTGCAAGATATAGAAGGGCTTTTGGTTCTACTGTAGCTTCCTTCAAAAGTGCACTAAGATGAAGTTTTAAGCAAATACACAAGATCTAAACTTCAGTAGGGTTTAACTACTCTTTCCTCCTGTCTTCAAGCTATATAGGTTTAAGATTCTCCAGCCTCTATGCCGGAAAAAGGTGACTTAACTCTGTTTCTGTATCCATAAAAAGGCATTTTTGTCAGAGCTATTCCTTCCATCCATACCAGTCTAAACAAGTAAAAAAATTTTTTACTCTGCAGCTCTATTACAAATGCACAGGATTTGTATTTGTGACATCCCAGCCTTAAGGGGAAGAGGAGCAGCCAAGGAGAATTCAATATCCCTTTCTGGCTGTCTGGATCTAGACACACAGTGATCTGCCATCCCTGGTTCTGTATCGAGACATCGCTAAGCTGATGCTTCCACAAGTGCTGCTGCTGCTGCCCTCCAACCAAAGGTGCTGGTTTGTTTTATCTATGCCAGAGTGAGCATGAAGTCTCGACTTGAAAGCACATCACCATAGTGATGGAGTGCAAGGACCAAGCCCAGAAGCCTTGAGGCTACAGAAGATTTGAAGTCTGATCTTCCAAAGCAGAAAGTAAAAATAATGTGTATATCCATTCAAGTCAAAAGGGTAAAGTTCCATTGAAAAGACAAAAACAAAACGACGCAAAAAACCAACCAAACAACAAAACTCCCCCACCAGATGGTTCCACAACACTTCAATAGTTTTAGGGTCTGGTTTTTTCCCTTCTTTTCAGCCTCTATCTGTCAGAATAATTGCAGTGTAACAGGTTTCTTTTCTAGCTTTGAAAGACCTTTATAATACTCCTGTTACTCATGTGCCAGCACTACACTCATAATGTTTTTGTTTCCATTTGCAGTGTCTCGGGATTTTGGTTTTTAACGTTAAGTGAAACGCATACAGATATGTCATCTTTACCAACAAGATATTTATCAACAGAAATATTTAAAACTTAAGCTTCTATGAAGCCAGCACCCCAAACATCAGAATTATCCAAGAAAACCCAGCAACAAAGTCTTGAAGCATGATTTAAGCCAACTCATTTCAGTGCCATTTAATGAAATGAGTACCAGACCACAACCTGCCATTAGTTACAAAGTATCAGTACCTAGCTAACAGGTGGCTTCTGCTTCACTATTTGGAATTCAGCTGAGCTAACATAAAAAGGGTCACCAGGTGTTCTTTCCAATGTCTGCAGAGTGGTCCAACCATCCAGGTCTGTCCCCATGCAGGTACTTACTAATTCTGCAGTCAGGACCAGCAAAGCCAGGGGCGCATTCACATCGGAACCAGTTCACTCCATCAACACAGATCCCTCCGTTGTAACTGTAAATTAAAAAGTCTAGTAAACGAGTCATCTACATTGTTTCATTGGTCAATTAAAGCTTTGTTAATTAAAGGTTCTGCTGCTCTTTAGGAGGACAATTTATTCCTACCAACAGAGAAAGTGTAATGATAGATAAACAATTCTGCTTGGCAAGTCAGCGGTTAAAACAGCAACATCCTACAGGTCCATGAGGAAGTGCATCCACAGAACTCAAGGAGGTGAACAGCACTTTCAAGTTAATACAAAGAATGCCCAAGCTTTTCCAAATTTGCTTCTTTTTTTAGTACATGAAGCACAGATTATGGTATCAGAGCGGACAACTGAGAAAGATAAGGTAGATTGTTTCATCCACACATCAGTATTTTCCCCCTTCAACCATAAATATGAGGCTTTATATTTAAAATATTCCCATTTCATCTTCCAAAAATTCAGTGTTGTTTTTAAACATGTTTATACATAGTAATTGGTCCAACAGGACATTCTTATGTTATTTTAAATTATTTACTGTAAACTAACAGGTTTTGAGTTCTCATTTTATATCCTATCCAATTACAAATGCTTCAAATGCTATCATATGTGATTCACTTCATTTACCAGTCAGTTCAGTTACAAGTTACTTCACTTGTAATTTACTTGTCAGTTCCACCATGGAGACTACACTAAAACACTTTTATTTGTTCATACATGAACCATCTCAGGATTGTTTCGTGGTCTTTGGTGCTGTCAAGGAATATATATGGCATAGCAAAAAAAATGGTTGTAAGTTATTTTACAAAGGCTGGCTTCAATTATTTATGAGTAAAGATAGTTCTAATCTGTAATGTAAATGTAAATTCGTGCTCACTTTTATTTTCACAATAGGTACAGGACTGGAGTTTGTGTACTTACCATGGATGAGGGTTGCAGTCATTGGTGTCTAGAAAAAAGAATATAGACTAGTGTAAATAGAGGCACAATTTATTTTCCAATATATAATGCTTCAGTTCAGAAGCCACTATATTTGATAAGTAAAGAAAAATATACAGAACTGAATGTTTTCTTCCACACTTGCAAAGAAAGTTCAATTATCATATAAATCAACAGTAGGCAGAGTAAAAACAGAACTCAAATTTAGAGTTTTCCTCCCACTCCCAATGTTACACCTTGGGGGAAAAAAATAAAAATCGAAGTTTCAGGCTTTACTCCACCTAACCAATTCACTGTCTTGGTATGCCAAAGTAGTTAACTGCTATCCTCAGAGAAAATGGCTTATAAACTACTGCCTGCCTTTCCAGATCCTTTTCATTATTAAAATTATTATTTCTGTGAGTATTTTTTCTGTTCTGCACACGTTTCCAAAAATCGTATTTTTATAGAAGGCTGAGAGTCTTATTTTGGCAGAGCCAGGATGCAAAAAGCAGCATGACAAACTCTCCATTCATTACTCGAGCATCGTCTTCTTTACCTACCTCCCACTCTGAATGATTCAGATATTTTGGCACATGAACCCCATAAACTTGCTTTGTTTCAGTTAACAGCTCCCTGCCAGACACTCCCAATATCCCAGGGGGATGCAGGGGAAGAAAGGAGAAAAGCCTTACTCTGTGTGCATGTGCGTCCTTCCCATCCCTCTTTGCAGATGCACGAGAAGGAGTCGCCACTGCCAACACATGTTCCACCATTCATGCAAGGGTTTAGAATACAGCTGCTGTTTTTAGCTTTGAAAACACAAAACGTCTCTATTAGCCCAGAAAACAAACAGTACCTGTCATCTGGTTATGTCAGTATCACAGTCCTAAACAGTATTTAAGTCAACAGTTAAAAACTTACAAAAAGGTCAAAAAACTCAAAAAATAATCACATCACATGACAGTCTCTCACCTACCTTCACCATCATCCCAATTCAATTGTTTAACTGAACCATGAAATTTTATTGAAAAATAATTACCTCCTTTCTGCCCCATCTGTGTAAGCATTCTTCAAGTACTGCTAAATTATTACTTTGGCAGTGACTTACCCAGGCCATGAGGCATTCTTTACAATAAAATATTAGTATTTGAAGCTCAGGTTTGGATTAAAAAAGTAGAAAAACTGTACTAAATTATCTTCATTCAACTTCCTGATCATAATGGACGTTTCATTTTCAGAAAGATGCACCACACTACATTCAGTCTCCAAAGGAAAAAAAAAAAATCTAGTGGTTCCCCACAGCAGGCAGTAACTCTGCAAATGCCCCAGGGAGAACCACTTCATTTCACCTTTCCTGGGTATGCCTGCACGTATACCTCATGATCACAAACCTTATGACTCTGCAGGCCAGGCCGGGGACTAAGCTCCCAGGAAAACCTTTACACAGGGCCTCTAAACACTAACAGAGAAGTCAAGACACAAGTCCAAGTTTTCTAAAACTGCTTAGGAGAGAAGCTATGGAAAAGACCATATAAGCAGCCAGAGGAGAACAGCTTCCTAAAAATCTGTATCATGTCTGGTGAGTGGAAGAAATTACTTAAATTTCAGTCACCACCCAACTGGAACAGCTTTGAACCAGCCAGACAGAACAGCATGCCTATTTACTGAACAGCTGATTATTTAAACACTTCTCTGCTTCTCCTGGCTTCATCTGTAGACAATTTAAAAAGCTTACCAGTGTTGCAAGTACTTCCTATCCACTCTGGAGGACACGAGCAGCGGAATGTGTCTCCATCATCATAGCATGTTCCACCATTACTGCAAGTGTTTGCATCGCACTGGTATTCACCTAGACACCACCACAAAGCAGTTTTAATTTCCATTGGTCTTGCTGAATGTTAGAAACAGGTACTTTTCAATCACAAAATTAAAGAGACTTTGCATTTAAATGCACCAGTATCAGAAACACATTGTTCCACTTGCTGTATTACAGTAAACAACCCAAAGAATGGAACCTAAGGACATCTCTCACGAAACTGTTTCGCTACATGAAGGGAGACATTTTTTAAATGTTCTATTTTGTGACTGGGAAACTGGAAGGGGTAATGGAAGTGCACCTATTTTTTCACTGCAATTGTTTTATTTTAAATTTCAGGAACTTCAGTCCCACGAGAAGAAAATAAATCTTTGGGTAATCTAAAGATCAAAGCAAGGAACACTTACGTGAATGACAAGTTTTGCCTTTCCAGTCATTCTTACATTCACAATAGAAGTCATTTACCAAATCAATGCATCGGCCACCGTTGTGACATGGGTTAGGAGAACAGTCATTGAAATCTAAAAAAACAATTATTCAGATTAGATGATCTATCCCAACCACGGCCAGGAGAAAACAGACAGTATTTCTTTATTAAAAAAATAAATTTTGTACTACTTAGGAAGAGAGCAGTCCTAATTGTTATGAGGTTATCTTTACACAGGCAAGGAAAATACTCTGATTTAATACAGAACAACATGAATTGTGACTTTCTGACAGCTTAGAAGGACCATTCAGTATGGTTTCTTAGTAGAGCACCAAAGTAGCTCTGTTTTGACCAACAGCTGTATTCTGAAGTTCAGAAAGAGCCTTCTAGTAGGGACCACAATGTCCTGAAAAGGAGCCCCAACCCAGGACAGAGATGGTTAAGTCTCCCTCCTTCTGTTCTAAACTCTGTTCCAAAACAGAGTTACAGCCATTAGAGGTGGCTTAACCACATATATGTGCATGCATACACACATTAAACATGCTTACTCAAACATGGATTTCAGAGAGAGCTCCTTTCACTTGAGACAAACATTTTAATAGGTGGAACATAAGTATTCCAGAACAAACTTCATCTAGACCACACAAAAAGCTCTTTTGACAGCAATAGCTGCCAAAAGTGGCTCAGTCTGTATTTCACATCTTAATTGATGCGTGTCCTGTAATAAGTCTCAGCAAGTCCTTGCCATCATGTTTTAGAAGGGGCTCCATTCAGAGCAGAAAAAGAAACAACTGCAGTTTCCTCTGAGGTGTCTTAACCACGAACTGGCCTAGTTCACTTCTTGGCCAAAACTTTTGCCTATCCCCAGGACAAAAAGTTCTCTCCTCCTGAGATAAATGCTGAACTACATCAGAGAATCAGATTCTGCTCTTTTTAAAGGAGCTGAGGCTTTTAGAGCAGTTACCTGAAGTTATTTCTGAAAATAATTCTGCAAACAAGACTTAATTATAGAACAGAGAAACTATCCCACTATTAAGTACATACCAACCATCTGTTACAACAAAGCTGCATCATTTGGCCCTGCAACACTGAGCAGTACTCACTTGTGTCACACAGTTCTCCTTCCCAGCCACTTGAACAGAAACATCTAAATGAATCAACTTCATCGATACATGTCCCACCATTCTTGCAAGGTTTCCCAAGACAATCATTGATATCTACAACAGAAAGTCAACAATTATTCCTCAAGGCTGTTTTCACCTACTCAGAGGAGAGATCCACACTTGTGTCTCTAGGAAAAGCAGCACAAAGTTATTACTCCATTTGTACATGCAAAAGAAAAGCTCAAACATCTGTTTTTAAGCCTGGTAGGGCTTCTGGCTGTATTGTCTCTCATGTAGCAAGTCAAATCAGAGCACTAAGTTTACCTGGTAAAAATATCCAGGGGTTTAAAAAACACCCAGACCAGCAATACATGTTCTAGTCCCCTCTTTGTCATTCTCATGTTGGAGAAATACGTGGCTTGTAAGATTGTACATAAAGGTAGTGGGTACAGACACATTTACATTGAAGTTGGACTACAACCAGTTTTCTTTCACAGAGGAAGTGTAAACCACTACAAAGACTGCTACCAGAAGAAACAATTTTAAGCAGTACATCTGAAACAGTGCCTTATGCAACTTTACTGAAATCTGGATGTTTTATTTTATGTTGTAAAGCTTTGTAACATTAACTTTAAAATAAATGTAGAGCAAAAAGAGTAACATTTTACAAGCTCCTACTTACTTTCATGACAGTATGTTCCAGTAAAACCTCTGTCACAGGCACAAGTGAAATTCCCTCCTGGCTGACTAATACACCGTCCATGAGGCCCACAAACGTTGGATGAAATGAAACGGATTCCTTCTTGGGTAGCATTAGTGAAGACTTCTATTGTACAGCTGTCTATTACTAAAAAACAAGTGTAGACTTTAGACTAATATCTGTATCACTAATCAGATTTTAGTTTAAAAAAAAAGTGTTGCAAAAATAAAACTATTCACAATTATGTGTTAGCTGTAAGTCACCATCTAGCTCTTTATAAATTAGGAGCATTTCCTCTCACTGCCTCACTATTTTATGAAGTCCAAGAGTACAATAAAAACATTTCTGCATTATACTATTCCCCAAAATGCCTTTTTTTTTAAATGCACCACCATCAAGACAGATTTATGGACAACAGCAGGTACCTTTACAAGAATTGTTCTTGCAGTGGTCCTTGAGATGAGAACAATTTTTTCCATCGTAGTCATCAGGGCAGGCACAGTAATAATCTCCTCCCAGATCATAACATTTAGCCCCATTCTGGCAAGGGTTAGGTTCACAGAAATCAATATCCATCTGTAAGAGAGACCACAGTTAGCAGCAGCTGCTTCATTTCCCAGGAGTAAGCAGCATTAGCTGCTTTGCCAAAGACACAGATGAAGCTAATGTACAAGGAACCTCAAGTTTTAAGAAGGTTTATGAATCATAAATATTGGATTCCATCCTGCAAGACAGAGAAAGTTCAGCTTACTTTAGTCTACCCTAATACAAAGCATTTCTAACACTGATAAAAAATACTCTTTTGCAGGAGGCTGAATGAGCACACTTGCAATAACTCGGTAAATAATTACTTAAGCCATTAGGAGACATCTTATTGCAAACTTCTCTGGATCATTATAAGTCACTTCTCTGTCCTTCACACCCAGGTACCAAGTGCTACAAGGCAAGTTAAATACCAGTGCACTTGTCAGCTTTGTGTCTGCAAGAGACTTAAAATACACAGAACCTGAACAAAATCCCATCCCCTGGAGCAAATTCTCTTCCCATCTCAATTAACACATAGAATTTATTATAAAACCACACAGCTTGGAAGGGACCTCTAGAGGTCAGCTACTCCCCACCTCCTGCTCAAAGTAGGTCTAGTTGGACCCAGCTGCTCGGGGCCTTATTTTTACAAATACCATCACCACGCCAATTTACACACAGATACACAAGATGCATTTTGAACTCTGACCATCTGATCCAGAGAGCAAAATTTAAACCTCACCTTCATAATATATAACCTTTAACACAGACATTTGCTGTGGCAAAACAATTCTGCAGCTCTCTACTTTAGACTGACACACAAGATCACTGATTCATGATGCACTAAATTGGTCTCAAAATCCACAAAGCAGACTCAAAAGGCATATTTAAACATCACAGTATTTTTCCTCCAAATTCTTATTCTTAAGGATTGCTTTTCTCCCCTCAAGTCAGTTTTTCCTTCTTCACATCTCTAGGGAGAAAGATAGCTTTCAGCTTTACAGACATAAAATTAAGTCCAATAGTGGTTTTGATCCCTATTTTTAGCAGTTCAGTAGCTAAATAGGAGAAAAATGCGAAACTAGCCAAAGGAGAAGGAACACAAATGGTGTTAAATAATTTAGAGGAGCACATACAATTCCAGCCACAACAGAAAAATTTTCAGCAAACCATTTCGTGATCTCACACAGAACATTCAAAGCAAGCTATAAAAAAAAAAACCTATGGTCTAAGAAAGATTCTCAGATCTCCTCTATCAGATGTCTCCATTTGTTTCCTTCCATTAGTGTAAATTTCCCCTTCCCAATGCAAGTTCAGTAGCTGGTACTTTGCATCTGGAATCAATGGTAGATATTTCCTGCAACACACGAGGCAAGCAGCCAACTCCCCTCTATTATTCAAGCACATTTGCTAAAACTTTAATTACACAGTATTGTATGAATCAGCCCAGAGCAGAGCACTGAAGCTGTGATCCTTATGCAGAAACAGTTCATGAGCTACTGGGTGCTGCACCAGTTTTATTAAACTGGTTGATATCTGCAGACCTTTTAAATTTTGAATAAAATGAGTGCACTGCTTCTTTAATGATGCAAATGACATAGAATAAAATTACTTCAGCATTTAAGAGACATCACTCCAATATCCTCCACAAAAAATTCTGGAGCAAATCCAACAACATTCTAGTTTAATGCCTCCAGTTGATACTAAGCGTAAGATTCAGACGGATTCGACTATCAGCAAAAGCCAGAAAGTGAGTACTAAATGCAAAATAATTTTACACTGAAAAGTCTAACATCCTCCCTAGAAAGAGGAATATCTTTATTATCATGAAGTACTTTAGGAATTATCACTAAGACTTCAATATTTCATATCTGAATCCTTAAGCACTAGAACTACAAGTTCCTAAAATGATCTCAAACAGAAAGCTCTGAGAGCCAATACTTGCCTCTCTGTCCGTCTTTGGTAATTATGTTAATTATTACCATTATATATAATATAGATAACTGATATATAATTATTATACTCCTACCAATAGCAGTAGGATTACTTGAAGGGTAATTCAATTATGTACCTCAGAGTTATTAGGATGAGAACCTAAAGCACTCTAGTGTAAGGAAAGGACACAGGTCCTGAAAATTACAAAGGAAAACATTTCAATCTTTAGGAATACTTGCAGCCTTAGAACACTAAGGAAGGCCAACACCTATGTGCAACAACTTGCAGTTTATCAGGCTGCAAATTCAAGCGTTACAGCTACTATGACAGCGCTGCACAACAAATTTGCTTATTCAGAGTATCAGGTAACAGCTACGATAGGCAGCAACGCTCCAGCCTTGGGTTACTCCCATTTAAACCCAGAGATATATTTCTTTCAAGAATTCAGTCCATGACAAGCATTGCAGCAATGTCTGCACTGCCCTCACCTCGCAGAAGACTCCCGAGAATCCCTGGGAACACAGGCAAGTGAATCCATTCACCAGGTCCTTGCACCGGCCCCCATTCTGGCAGGGATTGCTCTCACACTCATTGGTTTCTATCTCACAGTTTTTTCCTGTGAAACCACGAGGGCATAAGCAGTGGTAACCGTTCACTTCATCCTTCACAGAGCAGGGAAAAGAAGCAAAAGTTAAAGGATTCGTTTATTGATGGAACTTGAATTTTTGTGTGCAAGTTATTTCTGTATTCTGGATTTGCAAACAGCAGTAGCACCACAAAATTTTATTTCGTGAAATGGGTGCAAGAGTCTGCACATGCAATGTTTAGATTTTTAACATTTGAACTAATTTAACCAAACTGTAATTACAAACTACAGAACTCATAACCAGTCTGAGAAAGATTAATTTTCAACATGGAATGTAATGAACAACAGTTACCTTACAAGTCCCTCCATGCTGGCACTGTCCATGACAGTCATTTATATCTGTGGATAAAATATGCAAAGCATTAGTATTTATACTGGAAGACTAAGCTGTAAAGTATAGGTTTAGCATAAAAATGGAGAATAAGTGATTTTCAAAAAGGTTTTTTTCTAGATGTTTTAATGGGAAGGAAGGATTCTTGATGTCTTAAGAGATGTCTATTTTTTAAAAATATCTAATAGAAAACTACATTCTAGATTTCTACTACAGTGTACTAAAAGTGAGGTATCAACATCAGTTACTTTAATATCTAACAATTTAACTTAAAAGTATTTTAAATTGAATCAATAGATATCATTCAGAAACATGTAAGAATCAAGAGATTTATTAGTTATTTAAGTGTATATCTAAGCTCACTTTAATACCAATTACCTTTTAAAATAAATTTTCAAACAGTATTTTCAATTTACATTGCTAGAAGTTAGAAAAATCCTGACAAGTATTTTTTTCTTGTAAAAGTATGTATACTATCACTCATCTTTTTTGTTTTTTTTTTTTTAAGAACAAAGCATCCTACTGTCAACATACATACTAAAGAAATACTAACTGATATGACAATTTACTCCTGTCCATCCTGGAATGCAGTCACAGTAATATCCACCAATGAGATTTTTGCAAGAGTAAGCATTAACACAGGGTTTCCCCTCACACTCATTAGCATCTGTGAAAGAAGAGAAAATAAAGAATAGAATAAAGAACAAACCCAGAAACAGATTACCACAGCACCAAGCAAAGTGTCCATGCAATCCAAGCATCAGAAGCTCATACTGTACACGGGTAGGGCACTAAAACCATTTACATACCACAGGGTTTTAATGCACACTTGCCTATAGTGGCACATGCATGTTATCTTACTCTTCCCTTTGCCAAAACTCAAAAAGGCAATTTGTTAGTCAGGGCAAATCCCTCCCAGCCTCCACAAGCTCAGTCACTGTTCTGCCACCATGGAGAAGGAGCTACCATCACCAACGCTGCATTTGGCAACAGAAAAGTTATGGGGCATTCTAACAGAACTATTATAAGCAAGCTTAAATTGGGGCCTAAATAGTTACAGATTCACTTGAAACTTCTGGCTTTAAGATCTACTAAAGAGGGTCTAGGATACCAATAACACAAATTCCATGTTTTCTTGAATAAACACCATGCCAGAAACACACAGAGTTGTTCACTGTTTAGGAATAACCTCCAGTGATCTCCAAAGCTTTAGAATTACTTACCAAGCTGGCAAGTTGCTCCAATCCACTGTTGTGGACAAATACACTCGAATGCATTGACACCATCAATGCAGGTCCCTCCTTGAGCGCAGGGGTTCGATGCACACTCGTCAATATCTGCAAAGTCAAAGGGGGCCTTGCATTACACAGCCTAAGGCTTGGCTTAACAGGTTCTGCTTCAAAGTTAGAGATGAAGGGGGAGAATGTACAAACAAACAAGCTAAGGAACAGACTAATGTTTCTAGCCTAACTTTTACTTAGGCTTTTCTCACATCCTTGAGACAGAGGAGAGAAGATCTGCAAACAGCAAAGAAGAATCAGCTAACCTACCTGTGATTTGCATGTTCATTGAAAGTCATGTTCCTAGATTCATGACACAAATTTAGCCAGTTTTGGTTCTGTGGTTGGTAATTTTCAGGGTTTTTTGGTTTGGTTTTTGGGGGTTTTTTTCAGGACAGTTGCTGTTTAAAGACAGGTAAGCCACCTTAACCAAACCACAGGCAACATGCAAACCAATTATAGCCCCACAGTACATTTTAGCCACTTCTCTGTCCTCTGAACCAGACGTTTAAGCATTTAAGTGTGCAAATCTACTCTTCTCCTACTAAAGAAGGGGAGAACCTTTGACCTTTGCATTTCTATTCCTCAAAACGAAACCATTCTGTATTTTGCTTTAGAGTGGGTAAGGAGTCAGGAATCTCAAACAAGCTTTTGGATATGGTCCAGCTACGCTTTTGGTAACAGATCTCAACTGCATCCAGTCAATACTGTGGGCTGCACAGAACCCTCCTCTTTTCACTCTGCCAATGCTCAGCTGTTAAAAGACAGGGAAAGTAAAAGACTACCACCAAATTCCAAACCCACAGAGCGCGATATCACCAAGTAAGCTGCATCAAACCCTTCCAACCCAACAGGTCAGTCACCAGGCAAAAGTATACCCACCAATAGCACACGTTGGTCCACTCCACCCCGATGGGCAGTGACACTTGAAGCCTGACGAAATTTCATGGCAAATTCCACCATTAGCACAGGGGTTAGATACACAAGCATGCTCGGCTGGGGAGAAAGAAGGAAAGAAATTCCTGCTAAATACTCTTCCAGTACCAGTTAAGGAGAACTTGCACTTAAAAGTCACATTGGCTAAAAGTAACCAAGAGAAATAGCAGTGGAGAGGTGCTAGCACAGACGTTTGGAGCCTTCCTCTCCCACCTGCACAGAGTTAAGATTCCCAATAGGAAACTGAAGCAGGATTTTACTGAAGATGTATCATCCTTCCTACCTAACGACTAGAAGGCCTAAGCACAGACAGGTCACTCTATTTCAATATCCCAGGAACCAGCAAAGTTCCCCATTAACACTCTGCTTCCAGCCACACACTTCCACCTCCAGAGCGCTCCCGCACTTCTTTTAAATTCAGTGAGACAAAACAGACGTGCTGTAAGCAGAGGTCTAAACAGTTGTAGTAGTTTAGGTATCAAAGGTCTGTTTAGCTTCACTCTAACACTGTTCCCTGGAAACAGCAGGGAACAGAGGTGCTCACAGGCAGGGCTGCTCGCCGTCACTCCATGTAGGGCTGTAACACTGGCACAGGCTGCACAAAGCAACCATCAGGCTGAGGAGGAACAAGCTTTTTGTAACTTCTTTTTGGTAACTTTTGGTAGCTTCCCCTCTCAGGAGTCAAGGAAGCTTTTAGTACCAGTACCTAAAGCAGCTCACATACCAAACCACTGTTAAAAATCGCTGCAGATCTCAGCAAGTATATGGCTCCTTTTTTCATTGCCTCCTTACCTGAAAAGCCAAGCTACTCCCCCACAGCTTTCAGGGCAAGCTATGGCAAGATTTCATCCATTTTAGCCTAAACTTTACATCATGTTCTACCAGCTGAAGCAAAATTCAAGTTTTGATGGTATCTTTAATACCACATAGCACTTTATGAAGTTCAAAGATCTACATCCTGATTAACTCTGAAAACCTTCTGCTGGTAATAGTTTAGTGAATTTAAGGCCAAGCAGTGAGGAAAAAAAAAAGGGTTCTTTCCACCTAAACTTTTAGCTATCAAGGAACAGCAAAATTCATAATGAGAAGACTGTAAATATCACATTTTAAAAAAGGATTTAACAACCCATCATGACAAAGAAACAGAACATCCAACTGAACACTACATGTGAAAAAGTTAAATCAAAAGCTTCAATTTTTCTCCAAACATCAAATCTTTAAAGCAAAATATGAAAGAACTAGAAACCACACCCTTGCCCATTTACTTCCAAGTGAGAATAATCAAGAAAAGTCTCCAAAGACCAAAACTGACCCCAGAACATGAACATTCTGGTCTTTGTGTAACACATACAGAGACAGAAAAAAGCAACATGCTATCTTTTTACTGTGGTTGAGATAGGAAGCAGTTTTTCAAGACACAGATCTGTTAGACTCAAGTCAAAGCCATACTTCATCACAAATGTGGTTTAAATGCTCTTCTCCATTTTGCCAATAGGCACAAGGAAGACACTTTTTGTCCAGACTGCTCAAGGTTACTCTGTAAGAGGGCTTGAGCAGATTTCCACAGTAGTTAACATTTCATTATTAATCAAATGTATTACAAGTCCCATATTAAAAGATTACGTTTCAGTTATTTTAAAAGGATAATCAACACAATTCAGCCAACTAAAAATTGGGCCAAAGCCCCACATCAGAGCAGAAACTGAAGTGTCCATCACTTCCACCTTTCTTAGTCTGCAGCTTGGAAAAGATGCATGTTTGCCAGCAAGCCAGAAGACAAGAAAATGGGCAGCAGGGAGAACGGTAACAGGGAAAGCCACATGTGTAACCAATTTCATGAGACTACAGCCCAATTGCGTATTTGGATTAAGGAAGAAGTCTAATGGAAGAAATATTCTCAGTCTTATCTAAGGGGAAACTGGTGCAGCATTTCTGTTGTGCTTGGTGATTTTTTGAACAGCCAGGCTAAGGCACAGGAAGCATGGAGCATATCCCCACTGAAACGTAAGAGTGCCTAGAGCAGGTGCAGATCTGCAAAGAGATGCAATATCCCAAAGTACCGATCTCGCAGTTCTTTCCCGAGTAGCCGTCGGGGCAGGCACAGCGATACTCATCGGGCTCCGTGTTCATGCAGGTGCCGCCGTTCAGGCACGGGTGGTGATTCCCACAGTAGTTCAGATCTGCACAGAGAAAAGGGTCAGTCAGCAGCAAACACAGATCTCACCAGTTTAATCCCTAGCCAGACACAGAGATGGCTTTCTGGCTCGAGCATCCTTCACCCACATCATCCCCATATTCCAATGGCTAGCCTGTGATCTGGTAACTATCCACAGAACAGGGAAGAATGAACAAGAGACAACTGCAGGAGTTAGAAGAGTCAGGACAATTCCAAGCCTTTTGTCTTGAACTTCCTATACTTCTGATGCCTAGGCACCATCTGCCACACAAGAATTAAGGCACAGAAACACTCGGGTAGTTGCACACTAGCAGAAAAAGAAAGGGTTAATGAGTTATCAGTTAATCATGCAACTTAACTTATTTTTCCTGTACATTAATGTTAAGTACCTTTGTTACAGAGCAGGCCACCCCAGTTGGTTTCACAATTACACTGCCATGGTTCATTACAGCTCCCATGAGCACAGCCTGGGTAGCGGACACACTCATCACAGAACTGTCCTTGCCAACCATAATGACACCTAAGATGTAAGTTCACATGTTAAAAGTTAGCAACATGATGCTTCATTATCAGCATTACATGTATTTACAACACTACACTTACCATTCTCAAGAACAAGGTCAACTGTTCAGTGTGCAACAGATAACAAAACTTTATTTATCCTGTTTAGAAGGGACACAACTAGTCCTGCTGAACATCCTTACAAGAACTCATCCTGCTCAAGTGTGCTACACACCGTGGCAACAAACACCACCAAGCACTACACATTATGAGAACTGGACGTGAATTAGTTGCTCTTTCACAAGAAGTCCCATCTTCGCATAATCATCTCACACTAGGACAAAAATTGTGATCGATACAAGGAAGTTGAAATTGATTTTCAGAAGGAGACTGCTGGCTTACTGCATTGAGCACCACAGTGGTTTTCTGTGAAGAGAGATTTCAAGACAATAGCCAATTTGCTCTAGAGTGCTACAGCCTTAAAGAAACAGGGCAGCCAGAGAGGCAGCAGTCTTGACAAGTTTCTCAAGGCCTGGTTTCTCAAGAAAACCTTTTTTTACAGATTTATTCCATTATATCCTCAGTGTTCTCTACTGACACTATGGAAAAAGTACTCTTTGGAGAAAGGAGGAATGAGAACAGAAACAAAAGCCATTAGTAATTCATTTGGTTTAGAGTTGAATTTTTTCCCCAAGATTTCTTCTGAGACCAGTATCTTTATGTTAATCTGTAACAGAACTCTGCTAGAAGAAGTAACTGTTTATGCTACAGGGAAGTATTAAAATCTGAACTTATTGGGGGGGAGGTCATAGGCTAATGATTATTTTTAACATATATTTATATTTCACATGTATTTTAAGTACCAAGAAACAGTAAACTGGCTCTTTTGGGCCAACAGAAGAAATGTTCTGCCTGTTAAGAGAGTACTTCTTACACAGAATTCAAGAGACATACTAGGAACAAAGAGATGCATAAAATCACACTGAATGGGAGTTGGGCACATGCACAACAGTGCACTCCTATTGCCTGGAGGAAAAAAAAAACCATTAGAAATGAAACTACATTTTTTAGATTTAGCACTACCATTCTATTATCCACATGATTTGAATAAGATAAAAGAGCAGAAAATAAATTAAGTCTTTGGGGGGGGCAGCGAGAGAAGACAAGGAAGAGAAGTATAAATGAGGAGTCTTGGTTCCTTGTGAATCAATCCCCTTCCACTGTTTCAGTAAGCTGGATCCATCCCCAGAGGAACGGAACAAGCTGTGCTGGCAGCACAGTATTTAAATTCTTACTATTTACTCTGGCAAAAGGAATCTAGATGCAGATCTCTGCAAGACCATTCTTCTCATACAAAGTTCTAGAAGGACTTTGAGCTCGTGTCCCAGTACCTGCTCCTGCCCTGAAAAGCTCCCAGTTGCAGCTCTGCAGGGAGAGCCTCAGCTGAGCACCCAGCCCAGAGCCCTCGGCTGCTCCTCTGAGCAGGGCTGGCAGAAGCCTGGAGAACACTCATATTTTAGAAGCCTCTTTCTTTGGCTGCAGCAGCAGCAAGAGGAAACAAATACTGCTCCTGCTAAATTTGATCTCTTCCTTCCTCCTCAAGGACAGAAAAATCTTTTCGGAGGATGCTAATAAACAATAAAAAAAAGCATTGCAACTCACTTTACTGGCCCCAAGCCAAATCTTCATCCATGCCAAACCTGGCACTACTGCCAGTGATTCACCATGACTATCCCAGCCAGAGCCAACTCCCCACCCACATACAACAAGCATTTTCAAGAGCTGAAAGTCTGCATCACAAAGCAAATAATCACAATAACTCAATTTATTCCCCACAGCCAATGGATAACAAGTTTCTTCGTTTAACACTGCAGCGGTGCTTAAGAGTATGAAGAAAAATACAGCCCCCTTCTAGAACTTGAAGGCATCTTAAGCACCTACTTGAGTTTGTAGGTATGCTTGATGGCATCAAAATTACTTCAGCAGAAAAAAGGTTGCTGCTTTTTCATGATATTCAGCACAGTCAAAGTTTACTGTTAAAGTTACCACCAAGACTGAGGAAAATAATTTCTAAAGGCTAAAAGCAGTCCAAAGGAACACAATGTTTACAAGTCAAAAGGTTACTATGTGGTAAGCTGATCAGCTTTCAGTTTACAAGGAAGAGTAAATTAGGATTTCCTCTTGAACAGGAAGCCTGGTCGCATCCTACATTAACAGGTGCTAGAGCAGCATTAATTCCACTTCCTTCTAAAAAGATAATACTTACATGGATCTCAGCTCACCCTGAGAGCAAGATGGGATCAATAAAGGTAAACCAACCCAGAAATGGTTATGTTGTATGTCATTTATGGGTATGGGTATGTCATTTCTGACAAAAATATCAAGACAAAAAACAAAGGATGAAAATGATTAATGATTCCCTATGAGAAACCAAATGGTACAAACACAAATTCAACATCATTTAGGGAAAAAAAACCCCAAAACATAAAACCCAAAGCAGAATTCCTTTTCAAGTACCAATTACTTGTGCAAAAAGCCAAATGGAAACTGCCAGTGCAGCTAATAGTGGCCTAAAGTTACTTCTTCCCTGCCCTCCCAATCCCAGTCAAGAATCAACTAAATTGCAATTCTAAATATTTCACATCTGACAAAATAAGAAAGCCAAATATAGAGAATCTATAAGGATTCTCATTGTTCAACAGACAAAGAAAATTCTTATTGGAATCAAGATTCTACTTCCTTTGTCCTTCCCCTCTGCTGACTTCATCAGCTCAAACTTGTCTTCATAATCCAGCACATGCAAAACAAAATCAGACCTGGCTTAATCTTAGCCCTTGTTGGGTTATTAGCAGTACAAAGACGCTACCATAAATAGATTGTTACAGTTTAGTAACTTCCTGATGGAAGGCTGAAGTACAGGCATCTGCTCCCAGACCAAAGCATCCCTTTGGGTCAGAATTAACACAACAAAGTGTAATGGGGAGAGAAGAACAATTGCTGGTTATCTTGAAACCAAGCATTTGGAGTACAGATCTGGTAATTCTTACAGGCACACTTCACGGTTTCCATTCTCCTTAGATGAGAGTGGCAGCAGCAGAAAATTGAGAACTCAAACAAAAGGCTGGAGGAAGTGGAGGTGGCAGGAGTTAACATTAGCAAAAAATCCAGATAACACTTCAATCTTCAGATTAGAAAAACTGCAACTGCGCAGAAAAAACACTGCTGTCATTGACAAGCAGATAAAGCCACAATAATCCAGCTCAGTGGGGCTTCAGACAGCTAAATTTCAGGATAAGGAAAAAGGACTTTCTACATGAAATCTCAGTGTGTTTAAAGCAGTAAATTTAGCATCAGGGAATCCTACAAATGCACTCATCACTACATGCAGTTCAAAGGTACATATGTACTCAGAGGCAGGGGGATGTGGGAAAAAGAATTAAATTGAACATTTGGGGGTTTTATTTTTCCTGAGGCCAGTAAAAAACTAAACTTATCAAGTCTAATAAAACAGATTTTTCTCCAGAACTATGTTTTCCATATGTTCTTCTCAAAGAGATATAATCAAGGAAAAAGCTGACAGTGGCTTTTGCTTTTCACTGAAGAAGTTTGTGTTATAATCATTTAGTGAGAGCTTGGTTGAAACTGAACATTTCCAGATCAGATGGAACTAACTAGATGGGTCCAACTGGACCTTCTGGGTCTAGCTCTCTCTCCCAAAGACGTGGGACTGGATGACCCTGGAAATGTTGTCCAGACTCCATGACTTTATGGCAAATCTTGCAGTGGCAGCTAGAGAAGTGATGTGGAAAGGTGAAAAGATGTACCCAGATCCTGATGGTCTGTGAACCACGGCTCCTCAGCACCTTGCACAATTAATTCCTCCTTATCCAAAAGGAGGCTGCCTCTGCTAACAGCAGAAAGTCAGGGTGCTCTCAAAGGTCAGCTTCAGCTCAGCTCCACACAGTTTGTTCTCCTGGTTCAATCACTTCGGGTTATTTGAGAGTCCTGATCTTTCTGTGCAGAAAGTTCAGCTGAGAAACTTCGTATTGCACATCTCATCCAATCACTGATCTATGCTGGTTAACCTTACAAGAAGCTCTGTAATTCATGAGAATGAGTGGATACCTAAATAAATTCTGTTCTACACCTACTTACAGAGCTTTCTCATCACTTCATGCATAAAGACACCTAAACCACCAAAGTGAAGTCTATTTCTGAAGTCAACGCCAGAATATGGGGCCTAAAAATAAATTTTAAAACTCTTAGGTAGGATGTAGGCAATGCGGTATAAACCTTTAAATATCACAGGTTACACCTCACTGATATATTGCACATCCCACAAAGAGTGAAGAGAGCATCACTGTGATGTATTCATACACCTTTTTATAAGCAGACTTTTTGGAGGGAGCTTCTCCCAATCATGTTTCAAGCGGAAGCTGGGACCAAAACACTCAACACACAGGAAAACAAAGCAAAAACAGTGACATTAAGAGCAGAGGCAAAATGCATCATTCAGGGGTGGGGGAGAAATAACCCTCTTAAATAGAAAACCACTAAATTTTCTAGTGACGTGAACAGGATGGTGTTGGAAAGGCCAGAACAATAGCTTTATATTAGTTATTTACTTAAAATAACCATAAGAAAGTCTGTTTAAACTTTTAGGAGATTACTTGTGGCACAGCAGGCAGCAATATTGTCCAGCTGTTAGATCCTACAGTTCTGAGTGTCTGGATGCAATGTTAATTAGTTCAGTACTCATTCACTAATACTTGTCACAGAAACACTGTGCCCACTTCTCCTGCCTCTGAAATAGACAAGATAACTTTGTGAATAGCAAAGGAAAACATGCTCACTAATGAACTCAAATAATTTAATTACCTGAAAGCTTGTTATCTTTTCCTCTCACCCCCAGCATTCTTATCACACCAAAAGATACAAACCTTTTCCTAGAAACTTTCTTCTCCTCTAATAAAGGAAGTTATTGAAAGCTAACAGTCTCACTCCAGTACTACGGAGAGTTTTGAGCACAAGTTAAAAGAGGGGATGGTTTAAAAGTTTTTAGGCATAACATTGCTCAGTTAACTTACATAAGTGGCTCTAAGGGTGTGCCTGTATTTGCATTAGTTCACACCAGGAGCATGTTTTTTACGTGAACTGCCCGACCATTCCTGTTGCTGCTGTGTTAGTTCACATCACAGAGCTGTTTTGGAACAAAGGAGTTGGATTCTTCTTAGGTTAAACTAAGGTAATGTCAGACAGTGTATGCCAGGAGCACACCCAGTGTGTTCCAGCTGCAAACAGGCACTCAGGCCACAAGAACAGACTAGAGAGTCTAAAATTTAAACCCCTGAAGTGTTTGGAGTGTGATTTTGGGTTCTCTGTGCTGCTTTGATCTACTGTTCTAGTTCAGCTGCACTCCCCACACTGCTGTAGACACAAGTTCAAGCACTACATGTTTTTACTTCCTGCACTCCCGCTCACATCTCCTGGATACAGATCCACCTTTAGGATATGTTCTGTATCTTCCCACTCACTCATAAGCAAGTGAATGCAGAGCGTTCCTTGACCAATAAAGAAGCAAAACATGGGATTCTTTGCCTAACTTACGGTGTCTGCTTGTGAAACTCTTGCCAACATTCCCTAAGGGCTCACCATTAGGACATAAGAAACAATAATAAAAGCACACTGGTTATAACAACAGGCAAGAGAACTTAACATGATGAAACACACAGCAATTGCAAGATTATAAGATCTTTGAAACCTGAAGCTGTGATAGGATATCTTACACCACAGAGGAGACAGGAGATGTCCCAGTCCTGGTACCAAGTGCATTCCTGCAGGGCCAAACAGCAGCCCCACTCTCTTTAGGGCCCATGGTCAGTCCAGTGTTGCAGGAATGGAACTTGTCAGATGACAAAGCAGCTAAGCATGCCACCCAAACAAGGGGTTTTTTCTAGTTTACTGCTGCTCAGAGCAGCCTATGAGATTTCTCACAGTTCCATTCTGGAACAACTACGGAAGATCCCCACCTCTTACTTTCTCCCAACTTTTAGAAGCAGGAATAACAGGTCCTTTTTTTTTTTTTTTTTTAAGTCTCTATGACTTTTTGCTAGTCCTTTACAGACTTTCAGTAACAACCTGTTTTAAGAAGCCTCAACAGATCACCTTATACCCAAGAATGAGTTTACAAGAATCCAGGTGCTGGGATTTTCTGGGGAAAAAAAAAAAAAGGACAGAGTTCCCTAATGCTGATGCTAAGCACGTTATCCACCCAACCATCACAAAACCACAAGTGAGTTATCGATGATATAGGAGAGCCTCTGAGAAGTCTAAGATTTAACAAAGACTCTCTAGAACAGTTATAGCCCAACACTCCAGGTAGCTGTAAGCTCATTTTGCCACTCCAGCTTTCATTCCTGCATCTCTAAAGAAAGCACTGAATAATAGTTAAGCAGGGTCTGGCCCTTAAAGTGACAGATGAAGGGAGCAAAACCACTTGTGAGATGCTCACAGCCCTTGCAGGCACTGCTGGACTGCTGGAGGGGAATACAAGGACCACAGAAGGCATGGCACTGGACAGAAGGCTTGAGAAAACTTTTTCAGTGGGACAAAGATAAGGTACATGTTTAAAAAAACCCAAACAAACATAAAATCACCAAAACTGTAGAACTAAAACTGTCACATGTAGTTCTAGAACAAGTCAGTCAAAGCACACAAACCTTATTTCGAAAGTTCTTTTAAAAGAAGCACACTTGCTTTGTTCACCTTGCACAGAATTCACTTTAGAGTACTATTAACGATCCCATTTCTAATTCATTTCAGTTAGCCTGCACATTCTAAAGAAATTTTTGTATCAGTTGAGGAAAGTAAGACTGGCATTTCCCAGGACAAAACCTAGCTCTTACCATGGCTCCAGAACACAAGCTGAGCAGAGTTAGGGATTGGACTCCTTTTGTTTTGCTTTAGATGAGAAACAAACATTCAAAGGCAATGGGAAAAGTAGAAAGACTTCTGAAAATACCATCATCCTGGCAGGACTATGACAGGGTAGGCCAGATATGAGGCATATCTGGACCACAACCAAAGCCATACCACGCTGGATAACAAGGAAGTGAAAGATTGAGCTGTTAAGCCTAGTGACAGTTTACGAGTGGTACCAAGCATACCCAGGTCAGCAGTTTCAGTCGAGGAAAGAGACTGTCACTGATGGTTTCTCTACATTCAACTTTGCTAATTTCATACGGTCGTTGAACCCAAGCCAGATATGAGCCATTAGATCAAGCTTCATTCTCCTCTAGACAGCTTAATGGAATTTACCAAAGTACTTTAAATGATGTAAAAACATAAAAAAAGCACCCGCATCAGGGCTCTGCAATTGTTGTGTCTTTGATAATCTCTCCTACTACTTTTGTCTGGCGAAGTCAACAAAAAAAGACCATTTAGCCTGCCACTACAGACCAGTTTATTGTTTTTCTTTATGCACGATGGATAAAGACTGATTTATTTTCTCTTTAGGATGGCAGCATTTTCTATTCTTGCAAGACTCAGCTAAGTTGCTTTTGCTGTCCTCAAGGATGTATTTTTCATCTTTATTCAGGAAATTTTCGTTTTTGCTGAATTGCCTCCACAATGAAAAAAACCCCATCACCTAGACCCAGCCACACCACAAAATCATCTCCTACATCGGGTCATTTTGAGACCATCTGGTCATCCCTACATATTTTCCATTTTGATGGAAACTCAACAGAAGAAATGGAAAAACATCTCAACACTGTAACCTCCTCAAAGCAAATGGGTGCATGAACTTGACCAACAGATGATGCACATCCAGAACCAGTGACACAGCCTTTATTAACAGTCTGAGGTCACTTAGCTACTTCCAATTTTAGTGTAACTTTTAATCCAAGAACAGCTTTAAATTACATTGGAACATAAAAAATGGAGGAAAGATCTTTTCTTGAGGCCTTGGTTGAAGCCTTGGAGCTTCTCCCTAACTTACCTCCATTTTCATGCAAGTTGAAGATGGAAACCATTTCCCAGCTTTTCTATTTACTAACAGCACTGCAAATTTTGGCAATTAAGTAGCTTTTGGCACCAGCTGGTTCCCAACTACCTCACACCCATATTTTTTCTCACATTTTCAGTTTCTTTCTGAATTAAAAAAGGACTTTGTTTTCACCTGTTAAATTACAGTGGCAGCTGTCCAGAAGCCAGGATGAAGGCATCTAGATTAAAATTCAATAGCACCAAACATAGCAGTTTCTTATAAATAACAGCTTCCTTTGTACTGCTAAAGATAAAGGTCATGTCTGTGAGTCTTGTTTATTTTTAGGCCAGCATAATTTTTCTAAAGAAAGTATTATCCATTTTGGTTAAAAGCAACATTTCCAATGTAGTCTAATAACTATGACAGAATAAAGTTTAAAGACAGCTGTGTGAACACGCTCAAGCTACCAAATCACCATTAAAGAGATAGCTAAGAACTTTCTACAATACTACAAAGAGTGGCCACACATAGAAAAGCCATTGTCCTCCTTCAGCTGGCTGATTATGGATCTGACTTGAGCTTCAAGGCATCCAGAAACAAGGTAAACTGCATACAATCCACTATTCCTTCCTTCAGTACTTTCTTTCAAATGAGAGAATCCACCCAACGAAGTAGAAGATACCCAGACAGAGCCCTTCGATAGACTCAGGGTTACTTTTGTGAGCTCGGTTTAGCCGGGCAAATTGCAAGGGAACACCTGGACTTACAACACCAGATGCTTCTTCACATCAGCTCCAGGCTGCAAGGAAAGGCTTTGCTCATGTGAGACCACCTATTGACAGGTCCCTTGAAAAAGGTAACAGCCACCCAGCCCCCGCAGCTTCAAAGGCTTTACATTCCCTTCTTGAAACCTCCCTTCTCCTCTCCAGCTTCTGCCTTCTCAGGCACAGCTGGTATCACAGAGAAATGGAAGTTAAAAAGGAAACTCTGCCGTCTCACCCACCCAGCCCCACCCAAAAAAAACCACCCAACCAAACAAAGGTACTGCTTTGTATTTGCTTAAATCTGTTTTCTTTTACACATTTAGTCAAAGACTTCTTGCATTTGAAAAGCAAATATTCACAGGCTCCTAGGATGCTGCACTTTGACACCTACAGGACACCAGAAACACTTACATGAATCAAAATTCACTAAAATAGCCTCTCAAGGGGAACAAATGCATTCTTGGAAGTCTCAAGGGAAGGAGTGTTTCTTCCTCAGGCAGAAATGATACTGGCCCAGCTCTCAACCACAGTCTTTACTTGTAACAAAATGATGCCCAACCACAGGGGTGCCCAATACTTGAAATCACAAGGAAGGTATTTAGTGACATGGAAAAAATAATGAATAACTTATATATAAAATATTCTTTCTTACACAAAAAGGAAGCCATCATTTAAACATCTTCCTTGAAAAAAATCTTTTAAAGGAAATTTTATAGCTTGAGAAGTGAAACCACTCACAAACCCAAGCACTGCACTTCAGATTTACAGATTTCAGTCAGATCAGAGAGCTACAAGGCAATAAACCTTCCAGGAAGTCAGCAGCATCTGATGGCAGTTTCAGGGCAGTAAGAAACCACTCTGTGGTGCAATGATTTAAGGCTTACTTTATCTGCCATCCCCAGCTGTTAAAAACATGAGGCTCTGCAGCAGGATGGGACTTGTCTGCATGTCACCTACTACAGCTCATGAACTGGCACCTCAACCCCAGCTTAGCTCTAAGGCCAGCAAAGCTGAACTGTCTGCATCCATTTCTGCCACTTCTGTGGCGGCTGTAGTAGGCAGGAGAACGAAGCCAAATTGCCTTAAACTGTCACAGCTTGCCACAAAGTGGTATTTGTCAGCTCTCAGGGGTTCTGGCAGCCACAGTTCAGTTTCACATCATTCCAATCAAGCAGGTTCAGCACAGTTTGCTAAGGAACCGCTCTGTGAATCCACCCTTACAATGGTGCATACCACTCTGACCACAAATAAACTCAGCAACTTACACAGGATCCCAAACTTGCAAGTAGACCTGTCCCATTTCTTCAACAGCCAGTGTAAAAATAACACCCATTTCCCCTTGACCTACTACATTGAATGCCTGAACCTTTACAGGAAAACAATCAACTGCCCTTGCTATCAGAGTCTACTTAAGCTGCATCATGAAGTTAAGGGAACATTTCACTCTGTTCTCTCATATTTAGGGACCAAAAAAATTTACCCGGGGTGGAAAGTTTAGGTTGGGGTTGCTACTGTATCTCTATTATTACCAAAACCCTTTTTTTCTTGGAACAGCAGAATTTACTATATTTTGATGATCAAAATGTATATTGAGTGCTCTAAGACTGTGAGCATTTCCTAGAACAACAGTCCGAAGAGCAAGCTGCCCTTTTCATTTGAGAGAAACAAATATATAGAGATTAAAACTCCTAAAGGTTATGAAAATAATAATAAAAATATAGATTTTTCTAATTTGATAAAGGCACAGTTTTGAACTACACAAAGCAAATCTGTTCAGTCCTATATAGGCAAAAAATAGAATAACATCATGAAACAGTTTAGAGTATATGCAGTTGTTACACACATGACATCTACTTCAAATCTACTTACATCCATGTTCTGGTACAAAATTTTTCCATTTTAAAGCAGACTTAAAAGTAGCATCATACACAGAGGACATTAGAGAGATCAGCACTCCCACCCCCCAAAAAAAGAAGATACTCAAGCATGCAGACTTACTTGCACTCCCCAGGTACACTGCAGCCCCCATGGAGCAAATTACATCCTTGTTTACACACAGCTGCAGATACAAAAAGATTTAGGCATCAGTCTGGGCAGCCAGGCATCCATCAGTACAGCAGCAATCTGGAGCTGTTCAGGTAGGGCTCCTGTCATTTACCCTGTCTGTTGTGCATGCAAAGCAGATTGCCTTTTGCCATGTTCCAAAAGTTGTTGCTTCCAGTTATTTCACAAAACACAGCACCATTACAGTCAAAAGGCTTTGCAGCAAGAGTGTCAGCACTGAAACTTTTATAAAATACAGTTGTTTTAAAACCTGGTATAATGCTGGAAATCCCAAACTTTAAGTGATACATGACCTTGAGTAAACCCTAAAAATGGTCCTCCTCATCATTAACAAGCTTTTTACTGAAAAGGAACAGAAAACAAAACCAAGAAGCCCTCAGCAGAAAGAAGAGTATGTCAAATAATTTTAGCACTAATTACTTACTGAAGGCAAAACGCAGAGAAATTTGATTGAGTGGTACATTAAAAGAGATGACTACACTTGAATTTCTGTTCCCATTAAGAGCTATCAAAAAGCTTTCAGCTTTGCACACTTTACACTTAAAACTTTTTCATTTGCAGAAACTTATGAGGGCATTTTTACAGGATTAAAGTCTACTGTATTACTGATGATATCACTCCAATAAAATCTTACATTAACAGATGTAATACATCATTTTGCTTTGAAGGAACACCACCATCGAATAAAGTCAATTAGTAAAAAGACACTTCACTGTCTTGAGTACTGAATTTTTTTAAGTGTGTCCACAGCGCGCACCAGAAGCAACACTGGATCCTGTGCTCCACTCTTCACAGATGATGTTTTATTTAAAGATCTGTATTGAAAGGACAAAGCCTGTGTGTGCTAAAATTAATATGCTACAGCACTGACACCACAGAAGTACCTACTGCACTTGACACCTATTCTACGTACAGCAGGGCTAATCCAAGAAAAAGGAAACATACTACCTTGTTTGCATTCTTCTCCCATCCAACCTTCCATGCAGGCTTTGTTTCCATTTTGATCACACGTGTAGTGCCCAACAAAGTCATCTCGAGGGCCACAGAACTTGTTGCACAGGGCACTGTAGTAATTTTCGTCACACTTCACCCTTATTTGCACTTCAAAATGGGCAACAGGGCCATTAATTTGTAGGGTCTTCCATCGATCTTCTGGGTTGATCATGCCAGCATGTGCCACTCGTTCTATTAACAAGTCTTCACCTTTTTGGAAAGAAAGGTAAATTCAACAGGGGGTTAAGTTTGATAGCACACAAGGGTGTATGGAATCCAATCAGAAGTACTCAACTGGTTAAGGAAAAACCAAGTAAAGAAAATGTTAGGGTGATAAAGATCTACTGTATAACTGAATTTTCCTTTGCCTTGCGAAGTTCATTACAGGAAGGCCAATTTAAAAAAGTGTCCCAAAGGAAATATTAAAAAACCCTGGAACATAATCCATAGGAAATAGCTTATTTTTCAAGGCAGCCAAACATACCACACCCACATGCTGACAACTAGCAGCTTTATCTTGATCTGAGGCTCTTCTTGCCTCCTTTTTGTTCTTATAAAATTGCAAGATCTGCATTATCTCATAGCTGAGATAAAGTTCTCTGCTGTGAGTTTAATTTTGAAAACAAAGCAAAACACAATGTATTTAATTTGCTGTGAAATTACAGAGCAATAGTGACTGCTCTGGTAGGCTTGTGTTAAACTGGCTTGTTTCCATTTTATCTTTCTGTCTAAAATAAAGGCAAAACATCTTTAACAACCACTCCAAAGAACGCTGCACAGCTAGTATTTGACATTTCAAGAAGAAATAAACAAGTGAACCCAGGATTGTCAAGGGCCATTCTTAGCTCTGTATCCTGCTTATCCTCACCCCCAGAGAAACTCCTGATAACTGTGATCCCTGCTGCAGCACACTCTGAGCATCCTGCCTTGTCCCCACGGAAAGCAGCAGCTCTGCTCCTGCCAGGCTCCACTCACTGAGGCCAAACCTGCACAAAGCATTACCCGTCCCAGGGGACAGGAGGATTCTGGGCTCTAAGAGTATAGAAACTGCCAACACAAACTATTTTCATTTATATAAATATCCATTTTGCATCTTCATCCATGTAATTCTTTGCATAGAAGCTTTAACACCAGGAGGTGAGACAACTATAATCAGTACAATAAACTATACAACTGCTTCAGCAAATACTGAGAATAAGCAAAGCACAGTAGGGGGGTAAGGGCAGACAGTGAGTAACCCCAGTGACAGGAGTTTTCTAACGGTTTCACCATTCAAATCTGGTACCACCCCTACTCTACAGCTTTTCTAGGTGACTGAAAATTGCATCTGGAACTCCAAACACTATTTAAGGATGAGAAAAAGGTACAGAAGCTTCACTTGCCCATATTAATTTCATACCCATTTATGAAATAGCTATAATATTGCCAGTTCAGAGCTTCAGCACCCATTTTCTTTAAATAAAGATTCTGTAAAGCACATGTTAAAAGAAATTAATAACCAGAAACTTGCACACAGCAAGAGACTGAAATGGTAGTGAGATAAGGCCTGAAGTTCAGATTATTAATAACAGAGAACATGCCAAGCTGGTAGCAAGCAATACTAATCTATCACCTTCAGCAAATGCATTTTACCTACCTAGTTGCTTTCTAGAACTCATTAACCTCATCTGTTCAGAAAACAAAACCCAAGGAGTGACTGTTTCTCAACCAGAAAGTTACTGACAGTTTAGAAGTATCCTCTGCATCTCTTACCAAGGTGGCATTTTCCCCTCAGCATGTAAAAGGACTAAAGTGACAATTTTCACCCCTTCTAATATTAGGAGAAAAGAAAAGTTACAGAAGTATCAGGCTCTGCAAAGTATTTTGCTCTTTTTACATCTTTTTCCAAGCTTGCTTCAATACAAATGCTTCCTCTTGAAATTAAAGATTACTGAACTTAAAAGGAACAACCCCTTTTAACAAAGCATTGAAAGGTACTCCAGTTACTAAGACCTCATAGTAACTCTCAGCTTTATTATTAAAAGTTGTATTGCCATGTATAAGCTGCATGCTTGCTTGGACTAGACTGCGTACAACATTTCATGGCTGGCCAAGACACACTGAAGCCCATCCCTCTTCTTTAACTCTCCAGCAGCACACAGAAGATAGAAAAGGCTGCCTGCATTTTATTTTTGACCAACAGGATATTTATCACACCAGTCACCATTGAAATTGTAGTGATTAGATAGAATCACAGGATTGTTTAGGTTGGAAAAGACCTTTCAGGTAATCAAGTCCAACCATTAACCCTGCACTGCCAAGGCCACCAGTAAACCATGTCCCCAGGTGCCACATCTACATGTCTTTCAAATACTTCCAGGGATGGTGACTCCACCACTTCCCCTGGGCAGATTTCAGCATCCTTTAATAATCTTATTTTCCTTCAATGACTATTGATCTGAAAAACTATAAAGGAAAACATGCTGAATCACCAGATAGTCAAGGAAATTTGAACAAATAGCAAATACACATTATAGAGCTGCCTTCCTGCTATAAGCAACATAGGCTCCTGTTTATAAAAACAGCTGCAGCAGCCACTGATGGGAAAGTGTTTCCTCAAAGTGCGTCAGATGGACTGAAGAACAGGTCCTGAGATTAAAGGAGTGGCTTATAAAATGAAACTCTTATCAGGCATCTTCAGGCAAATGGAGATTCATCAGACCCAGTTAAACAACTGGAACAAGCATTACAGCTACTGCAAATATACCTATGCAGAAAAGACCTCTTGATACCAGGGGTCAAGAACAGGGGAAAGAACCCAAGAGTGCTTTTTTTATCTTTTTGAACACTCAAACTTTATCTTCACAAGCTCCTCTGAAAAGGAATGTATTCAGAGTCTTAAGGGTTTTTCCTCAAGCTTGTATCAGTAGAAGTGGGGCTTAACAACCTAAATAAGCAAGTCAGATAATTTACCCTGAACCACAAAAGGCATCAGGGAAGTAGCTCCAAGCCATTTCATTTCTAATACGAAATTCTTAAGAGTAAGTATGAGAGTTCTGTTTAACTTCAAATTTAACACCGATCCTAGGCAGAAGGTGCATCTTCCAGAGAGATCTGTAAACACAGGGAGGAACGTGTTTGCCAAGGTTTCTCCTCCCTCCCCCACAATACCAAAGTGTGTCTGAAGATATTCAGTCTCTCTCACCTAACTGTTTCGATGAGACAAGCTTGCTCCCTGCATCTGACTTTGGCATAGAAGTTCACCTTAGGGATTCACACTCCTTACTTTTAGCCTCAGTAAAGGCATAACTGAATTTTTCTGGTTATTGGTCAAAAAAGCACCATTCATTACTCAAAGTTACATACACACACAGCCCCCAAGCAATTTCCTTGATTAATAGGTTTTCTAGAAGCCTCTCTAGAAAAGGAGACAGTGGTACAGATGTTTGCATAAAAGGAGATGATGGCTAAAAGGTAGTTCTTTAATTGATGTTCCCAGAGCATCTGATTTTTAGAAGCATCTGATTTTTAGAGGCGGAAGCCTTATCTGAAGAGTATTTAACTGTGCAATACACAAATAAGAACACTGCCCATCAGCACCCCTGACCCTTAGCAGAGGTCAGACATCCCCAACAAGCCAACAGGGCTGTACAAAAGGTGATGCTGGCAGTTGTTTGTAAGGGAACACAGGGATATCACATGAACTTCACATCCAAAGGAGCAGGAGATGCCCATCTCAGAAAGCACACTCTCCTCAGCCTTTTTTGAGCAGCCATTTCAAAAAAGCCTAAGGATAGATGATTAGTCTCCCACAGATTAATGGGAAGGAGGAGAGCAACCACTGCATCCCTGCAGTAGGCATAGAGTCAAATGGAAAGTTACTTCACACGTGAAGATGCCAGCTTGCTTTGTCACAGCAGGGCTGGGTTGGGCATTGCCAAGACCTCTGCTGAATTCTCAAGTCTGCCAAGTCAACTGACTTACCTGGAAAGTGGACCTGCTCTGACAGATGACAGCCAACAGGCCCTTCGCAGTGACTCTGTCTCTACGCCGGTTTCCTCTCCCCCTCTTCCACCCTCCCAAAGCAAACAAGTGGTAACTCTACACTGCCACAAGTATACCCCCGAGCCAACCCTGCTGCACAGAGGAGGAGAAAAACACAGGAGTAGCTCAGGAATCAGGGCCTGAAGGATCCTCTAAGAATTTGTACAGAGGAAACATTTGCCCTGGCAGATTTGGTCTTGAGATGGTATTTCACAGATCAGCTCTGAGTCTCCCCTCTTCTTGCTTTCACTGAGTGCAAGGACACAGGATGCTTGGACACGGGGGGAAGGATGACAACTGTTCTAGAACCCTCAAGTTGTTCACTGGAAGCCCCTCTTTCTAGGTTTTGGGGGAGTTTTTTTGTTTGCCTGTTGCTTTGTTTGGGTTTTGTTGTTTATTTTTGTTGTTGCTATTGTTCTGTTTTTATTTTGTTAGGGAGGTTGTTTTGTTTTGAATGGGGGTTTTTGGGTTGTTTTGTTTTTTAAAACCCACTTGAGAGTCCAAGCTGGAACACAGAACCTACATTTAACTTTCAGCCTTACTCATCCCCATTAAAGGAAAGCAAAACCTGACTCTAGAACTAATTAATCAGCTTATAAACAGACTCCAGCAATTACTTTGATTAATCTTTCTTACAGTAGCAACAGAAGATACACGCAACCTGATCCCCAGATCAGCACAGCGCTCAGGACTGACAGGGAGTTAAGCTTTCCACAGACATTTACTTTATCCCTCCAGGATCAGATAATGTCTTTTCTCTGGAGCAGTTGCTGTATTCCCTTTCCTCTTCTCTAATGTGAACTTTTACTGATCTGTGCCTCTTTGGCAGTTCAGTGGTGCCTGCAAAAATAACAAGTGAAGCACCTTTGCATCTTGGCAGATTCACAAGGCAAAATCTACTGGAGGACTCACAACCAAAATCACTCAAAAAAAAACAAAAAAAAAGGAAAAGAAAACCTTCAGCATTAAGAATTCCAAGTTCTTCCTAGGAATGTTATATGAAAGTCTAAACTGAAGCACAGCAAAGCAACACATCTCTATCACAGAATCAGTAAACAGACTACAAAAACATTTAACCAAGACAAGCATTTAGCTAGTCTTCTGCCAAATTACAGGCCAAGAAAGCCTTCCTAAATTCACCTGACACGCCTTCTGGATTTCAGATGCAACACAGCTTTGCAGTACCTCTCTCTGGCAGCCTAAATTAAAGGGAAGTTCACTTTCCATCAGCAGTTTCTCATTGAGCTAAACTGTAATCTGACACTTGTATACTCTCCCACAGTTCATAGAAACTGTTAATTTAAGGAGATGGCACACTGGGCCTCCAGAAGACACTCTATATCCTGTTGGCCTGAAGTTCAGGGGGAAAAAAAATGAATGCAAGTAAAGAGATTTGTTAGAGCATGTTAAACTAAAAAGCATAACAAAGACCTAACACAAGCCTGAGGTAGCTGTTAAATTTAAAAGAAATCTGGCATTTAAAGCTACAGATTTGCAAGAGGATTCTGCAAATTCTAAGAAATAAACAGAAAGTTACAATACTATTATTTACTAAGAAGCTAATTTAAAAATGAAATCCAGCACTTAAATGCATACAGGATATTGCATGCATTTATGCATTATTGTTGATTTGCAGGATAGGCTGGATCTTCATGTTCAGTCCTTTCTACACCATCTCATGAGTTGATTTGCCCTCTGTAACTGGGGCATGAATATTCCAATATTTGCTGTACTAGCTTCCCCTAGATAAATTATTCCCAAGCTGGAAACCATTTAAATTAATTAACATCACAGAGTACTTTTTAAACAAAGCATTCAAGAGGATTCCTCCAATCTATTACTATGTAGGGTATCTAAACTTATTCAAGATTCAGGCTAACTCTGCTCAGGGCACAAGATCTCATTTTGAATACCACACCCAGCTTTGGGAAGCACCATTCAGGAAGGCTGTGGACCAACTCAGCTGAAGGGTTCCAGCAACATTAATACCAGAGACATAAAGAAAATATAGCCAATAGAAAAAGGCTGAAGGAGCTGTTAAACAACACAAAATAAGCTTAATTCTAACAAAAGGAGGGCTCAGGAACAAACTACAAACTCAATACTTTGTCTATCATTAGAGTACATTAGGAAAATCTCCAAATTAGGAAAATGCAAGTGGAACTGATCCCAATCTTCAAGAAAGAGGACTTTCAGACTAACATAGCCTTAACATGAATTCATTAATTTGCCATATTTTTATGCTTGATGCACTTTGATAAAGATGGTCAGTGAAGCAGCAGAGGATGGAATTGATAATTAGAAACTGATGATGATTTGGGACATGTATAACCTCTTTGCTACCTTGAAGTTCAGACACTTACCTTCCTCTACATTGATCCCAACCTAAATGAGATAGTCCATCAATAACCACAATGCAAGTCTGAGGTTCATTTTTTTTCTCGTAGCCAGAAAAAAACCCATTGGTTATTTTAAATCACATTTGTAAACCATTTACAAAGAGTAGGTTCAATCTGGAGGCCTGCTTTAGCAGCATTATGGCAATCAGCACCCTGATAGGATTTTGAAGTATTTATACAATGATCTTGCTTTCACTTCAGATCAATAACCCTGCTTTGACACTAAGTATTAGCATTTACAGACTGAAAACACAAGGTAAGTTCCAGTACTTGAGGAGCAAAGAGAGGGCATCATAGCATGATTTAGAACATTTTCAGCAAGAATACGAAGCACAGTTCCCTTACGGGGAGCAAGAACGTTTACTTGTTCACCTGATCATTGGAAATATTGCGTAGTGTGATCACAGGCAGACTGAGGAGAATTTGAAGAGCAACGCTACAGATTAATTTCCTTTTTTTTAAAAAAAAAGGGCCAATCATGATTTGTAAACATTTTTTAGAGCTAATTATCAGGAGTCATGTGTTAATTACACCCTTCATTTATAATTGTCCGTTCTTTTTCCTATATAGCAATATTTTTTCCCAGTTCCTAACCCAATATTCAGTGTTTGGATTTGTAAATGCCCTTTACTCAGACAACAGGTGTGCCTAGAGCTGATTTGGAGGGATGGCTGATTGCAGCAGGATACATTTTCCCCTCTCCCCAGTTTGCACACATAGAGCACAGAATAAGTACAAACTACAAGCTTTACATAAATACTCACCAGCTTTTGTATCATTATCCCAATCCCATGCTTCTAATATTAATGTGAACGATCTCTGAAAAAAAACAAGACACCAATTAGACAGTGATAAAAAACTTATAACCAGACAAACTGAATTGAAATAAGCAGATTTTACTGCTGCAAGAAAGATTTTACTGCTACAACTGAAAGCAGTTGAAAATTTCATTTCTCTTTTGTCATGTGAAAGCCCTTGAGGGCATCTCCTCAAAAGCATAAAATAAAACAGCATTAAAAATTGTGGGACAAGCCATGCTAACAGCAAAACAAAAACATTCCACACACACATCGAGGACTGAATTATTATTATTATCCTCCCACTGCATCTAATTCTCAGCTTTGCTTAGCCACAGAAATCCTTTTCAGAAGCAGCCCTAAAAGGTTTAAATGAAATGAGGTTCTGAACCTTGGGAAACAGCTGGGATATCTAAGACTTAAACAAGTGAACCACCTCCCCTAAAAAGGAATGAGAGCCATCCTTTAGGGAGCAAATGAAAGATAAGTCCATACCAGATCTGTTTTACAGAAAAACATATCTAAAGAAGAAACAATTCACCCTGCATCTATCAAAAATTTAGACTTCTGACTCATGAAAGGATAGCATGAAAAACAGACCTACAAAAGACACAGCAGAAACAATTATTACAGTAAGCACACCTGGTATTGTATTTTCCCCTGAGGAGAGAAAAAAACCCATTATTTCAGACAGTTCTAAAATTATTTAGAAAAAAACATGAAGGCTTTACTTCACTAAACCAAGGCTTCAGGCATTTTCTTTGGTTCATAATCAAATATGTAGGACAGAAGTTGATATTCAAATACTGAACTTATTTAGAAAAAAAAGCTACCTTATGCATACAGGTAATTTTTAACTGTTTTGAGTTTAACAGGAATGGCTGTCCAACCATTCATAGCTTCCAACTGCTACAACTGACACCGAAATCCTGACGTATATTCAAAACCAAGGAAAAATCATCAAGAAGAGAAAAGAGTTACTGCACCACTATCCTAAAACCATGCTATACACATCTTCATGCAGAGCCAAGCCGTAATGTGTGCACAATTCACAGCTTAATGATCTATAAATTCACATGGACATGGGGACATTCACCCAAGAAATTGCAAGGACCCTCTTTGAAAGAGGATTGTGTAAGAACTCAGCCATCTTTCACACGGTCATCAGGACTATTTTAGTGTTACATCAAGAGATGTGTGTTTTTTATTTTTAGACAGCTCCTATGTGCTTTATACACCCCTCAACTCCACACCAAGGAGGGTTGACCATGACACTGAAACCTCCCCGTTTTAGAGCAGCAGCAACAATGAGTGCAGCACCCCAAGCAGAAGGGCTGTTTGAGGTCTTCCATGAGCACAGCAGAGATCCCTCTACTCAGAAATGCACTTGAGTGCTTTTTTTCCTATTGCTCAGTTACATTAACACACAAACCACAGCTCAGCCTTTGAAAGCAAGTCTTTCTACTGTATTTTCACCTTCAGACATATTCTAGGGAAGATGACTCTACATCACTGAAACAGAAATAGGTTTAGTGGTGACTATTTAGATTAGACTCAAGAAAGGAAGGGAAAAGGGAGCCCAGCAGTGACCATACTGGACAGAGGCGTACTCGAGTTTGTACTGCCCTTGGGAATGGACAACTCTGAGACATCAGCTGAGAAAGCAAGGGCCTCTACCTCTGAGGTCTGACAGCACAGCTCACAACTCCACCCCATCTTTGAAGACAAATATTAGTGGAGCATTTTAGTATCACTCTCCAACCCCCTGCACTCCCCTGCCCCCAGCCCCAGCACTCAGGGAAGCAGGATAGGATTATACTGTACTCTGAAAACACTACCTGCAATTCCTCTTCCTAACTGCTACCTCACCCATGCATTGAACAGTTGAGAAAATAAGTTCTATATAGTGCTGCCCTAACATCATCTTCTGGCAACTGCATGCCTCCTTATTTTGCATCAAAATTGTGAACTAATATAGGCAGAATTCTGCAAATCAGTGAACGGTCCAAAGTTATCTACATCTTCCACTTTTAACTACTTACCTTCTAACATATCCCTTAGTTTTCCTGTGTTCCATTGATTTGTATTAGAAGTATAGACCAGTGCTCAAGTGCTTCCAGATGCTCATTTACTTACGCAAGTGCTGGTCTTTCCTACTGCAAACTGGCTGTTGCACCTGACTGCCCACAAAAGGCAGCAAAAAATTTAAGATGGACTTGCTGCCTTAGGAAACAGACCAGTCATCTATGCTTTCCCATCATACCATTTGAAAGCAGGTTTATATCCTTGTTGAGGATGCTGAGCAAGGAATTTTCATGGGTAAACAGTTCCATGCAACACACTGCCCCAGCATGATCATGCTGGAGAGTGTGAATGGGGACAAAGGGGCCTTCTGCTCATGTTCAGATTCTTAAAAGAAGGAATCCCACAACTTTGGTGGCAAATCTCATGGTATAAGTTGGCATAGTCTCTGGAGTAGAAAATATTGCTTTACAATCTTATAAAAACTTAATCGTACATTATGAGCAACTACGACTGATGCAGAGCTGCTCCTCCAAAATGTGGAGGAGCCCACACAGCTCGTGCTGCCTCGTCGTGGCTTTGCAAGCCCCAGGTCCCACAGGTCTGATCTCCAGCATGTGCTTTTACCATCCTCCTCCTGGCCACCACCAAGAACCACAAGCCCATCCATAACAAGGTTAAAGAACCTACACAGCAAAGACAAGACACAGACTCTTAAATCCTTTCACTTCCCTCTGTCTATTGTTATGGGTAAACAGGCTGGCACTGGGCTGTTCACACATGAACAAGCATTTGGAGTGCAACCTTTTAGAAAGGCTTGCAGTCACACTTGCAGGAGATTAGAGATGTTAATCAAACGGCATTGCACATTATTGATAGACAAATGTGTATTTACTGGACCATCACTTTCAGCTGGGACAGTTCTCAGTTGTGCAACTTCCTGCTCTCTGCTGAGTTACACAGTCACCCTTCAAAAACCCCAACAGACACAGCAAGAAGGCAACCATAAAACTGATTTTTATGGCTATTTTACCTCTAGAGAAGATACCAACCCAGCCTGCCACCCTTCCTCATCTCCAGCTGGTCAATAAATTCCAAGAGGAATTCCTCCCTGTGGTAGTGCAATGGATCATCATATTACAACTGCTACACCTCAAAAGAGAAAACTGGTTCTTAACCCACTCGTTCAAAAAAACCAGTTTTGCCCACTACCACACGTATCAAGTCTTGCACTAGATCTACTTATGTTTCTTTGAATTTTGCACTTCACTTTAAAATGACAGCGGAAAACTTACAAAAAGGCATCTGTGTTACTAAATATGTTCATAGTATGCAGCACTGAGAGCTTCCCAGTCATGGCTCAATTATCAGAAACACATTTTACTACCAGAATGATTTATTAGTGGAAATTTTTAACATCCATACACTCACCCTTGAGTGTAACCTTACCCAATAATCAGAGTAAGAACTAAAGTTAAATAACACTAATGGATATAAATTTTTAAGGATATTTTCAGCTTTGTAATGGCCGTACTTATTTTATGAAAGCATCTGCACTCTTCTACAGAAAGTCTAACACAGACTACACACAGGACATACTACCACCAACTGCAAGTAACTCACCTATAGCAGAGGCATTCACGGCAGACACCTTTCTTAAATTGTGCTTACAGAAAACAGCAACAGAACTTGCACTAATTTAGCTCTTGTCCAGAACCTAAGGACTACCCGTACAGCAAATCTTTAACCCCCTCACATCATCCAGCAGCGTCTTGGCTCTTTGATGTATTTATAATATGAACAGACTCTCTTAAAAGGTATTTAAGAACATGTTCTCCACAGAGACTGCTGATGTGTGTTCAAGTTCATGCGTAAATCTAACAAAAAACACTACACAAGTATCCTAAGAATGCCCCAAAATCATGAGCCTTATGCATAATACACACACACACCACCACACCTGCTGCTTTAACCTGCACACAGCTCTTGCTGCAGGCTGACAGAACAGCAGGACATGCATATTGCAGTCTGTTCCGATATACACTACAAGCTTTGTGAAATAAAATCTGAAGTAGAATAGCAAAATATTTAGAAAATATTTTTAAAGTGACCATGATGCAGATTGGAGGGGGAGGGGATGGGGGTGAACACACAGCACTGAAAATAGACTTGATTCTACTGATTTTGGTGTCCAGGTTTATTTTCTGGAAAGAATTAAACAAACAGCATTTGTGCTCATCAAGTCAGAGCTCAAAAGGTGTTAAAGGCTACAAGTCAGAAGAGCATCAGAGCACTTCTAAAGAAGAGCACAGCTTATGCAAGAGCCACTTCGTAGGAGTTAACTAAACAGATATGCCAAGTAGCTTGGAAAGATACAAATTAAGTCTGTTTATCCTGGTGATGCTGCCTCAGTTGTGTTTTTTTTCTCAGGATTGGTGTTGACACAAGCAACTTCAAAGCATTATTCCACTGTTTACACTAAACAAAACACTCCCCATACTATCCCAGAGACCTCCTTTCTGGGGAGGGGGAAACAAGACCTGTTATATTGGTTTGGCACTGTCTTTTCACGAACTATTCCTATTACCTTGATATCTGCAAATCAACATTCAAGAGGTAGGGGTTTTTTGGCAAACCAGTCATGTCAGACCTTTCATCCCAAGAAAGATGATCAATCTGACGACAGCACTTTCAGTCAGGTATAGAACTTAGATTGTCCAACCCACAGTCTGAAAAATGCAAAAGGTGAAGGCTAAGCTGAAATCAATACTTGAAGTTTTCTGCATCAATAACATTCTATTGTGACTTTTATGCTAACAGACAAAAAATTATTAATTTCACATGAATAAAAGGACTGACTGGATTTCCTGCAGGGAAAAATGTTTTAAGAATCAGCTATGAAGTAGAAAAAAGTGCAGCTCCTAAACAAATCCCAAGCCCACCTTATCTTCCTGTTCCACAGTCACACAGTAAATGCAGGGTCTCACCACCAGGAAATACTGTTTCTTTTCAAACCTTGATCAAGCACAGGCAACATTTGTACTCAAACATTTCAACTGTCCAAACACTGGATAGCATATCACTAGTCTTACTGCAGGTTAATTGCTGCAACTTCTGGAACAAACCACCACCAATATTTCTTGCAGCCAAGTCCACTAAGTGTTGACCAGCACAGCCAATTCACATACTTGCTTTCCAAAGGAACTTTGAGTCAAGTGAGGCAAGCTCACGTGTGGGGGCTTGCCTCCCCTCTTTTGTTCCAGCACCTCTCCCCCTCCCCCAGGCAGCCTGCTTGCCACGGAAAAAGCTGACTTCAAGGCAAGCATATTCCATTTCCTTCCCCAGGAACTCTGCAGCAAGTTCATACAACTTCCTCATGAATAACCCAGAGGTAGAAAGTGAATAAGGAAGAAATGAAGAAAGATTTTGAGAAGATCCAGGGCTCATTGTCAATACAGGTTTACAGGCACACAGACAGTCTGCAGGTTTATCTTTTAGAAACAGACATCATAAAGTCATAACAGGGACCTTTACTGAAGCAGTAAATCATCCCCATTTGGGGGGAACATGGGTACTGGGGGCAAGGACAGGGTAGGGGGCTTTTTTTGAAACTTGAAGGATATTTCATCTACTTGCACGTAAGAAGCTTGTCTGCTGAATTCAGAGACCATCCACCATGCAAATCATAAAGATGCCCATCCTCTAAATCCTCATTTTTCATTTAAGGAGCAAGCATAGTGAGTCCTAAACAAAAGCCTTCCCATTTTAAACCAGGGCCAAACAATCCCATTTTTCCAGGAGTGGAAGGCTCGGTTAGAGTCCTGCAAACAGCAGCAGCAGATAGCAGAAAGCAGTTGAGCAAGTTGAAGTTTTCTACTTGAGAGCAATTACTGCAGTTATACTCCTCTTGGCCCAGTCACAAAAGCAGGATGATGTTTACAAACTCCGGAGCCCTACTGTTGTGTGAGGGGAACTCTTTCTGAATTAGCCCCACCTGACAATCTTTAGGAAGTCTGCAAAACCAGGGAGGGGTGAGAGGGGCTATTTTTTGCCATGGTTAACACACAACAGACTGATATCTCCACCTACATGAGTCTGAACACTCATTCCACTCCTCCACCAAACTAAGCAAAACCGAAGCTGGAGGGGTGTGTATGTGTGTGTGCATATGGGGGTGGCAGAGGGAAATCTAGACTATTAAGATCATTTAGTTGCAAAAAGAGCACAAATAAAAACAACAGGTGAATAAGAGTCACTCCTGGAGTTGATATATCAAATTTAACACCCAGGTAGAGACTCATTTCAGGCAAAGAAAATTACCCAGCAACTAGGTGGAAGAATCCTACTAACAACCAGCTGCATGCATCTGAAAGATAAAACAGCTTGAAGGAGGAACTCAAAGGGGCATTACAACACCTATCTGGCAGTGCCTAGTGTTTTATGAAACAGGAGCAGTGTGCGTCTCTCCAGGGTGAGAACTACCAGGATCCTGACATACCTTACCAGAGAATACATTTGTAGTAAGATCTTCAGGTGAAAGTTTGAAGATACTCTGATCCTCCTGAAATGGCAGAATGCAGCAGGAGTTTCTCACTGCAAAGGGGTCTTTATATACCATGGGACAGCAAGCATTTCAGCTGTGGAGTTCTTAAAATCATCTCAAGTCACAGTATTTGAATATCAACTTCTGTCCTACATATTTGATTATGAACCAAAGAAAATGCCTGAAGCCTTGGTTTAGTGAAGTTTTAGTTTAGTTTAGAGAAGTTTTAGTTTAGTTTAGTGAAGTTTTAGCTAACGCCTGTAGAAACAGAGACCCATTTTCACAAAAGGCCTAAATGCCATGACAGACTAGAGCTCCTCAAGGCAGGACATTAACACAGTTGCCTCAGACCACATAAAAGCAAGGAGAAAGCCCTCTGGAGATCTATCTATATAGGAGAAGCTAAACCATGGGAATAAAGACTCCACAAGCTTCTTGTAACTTAGCAGCCTAGACAGAAACTCAAAGCAAATCTCAGCCATGGCAAGTCAGAGATGGGGCATTTGGCTCAGCACTGGCCCTGACCTCTGACAGCACCTGTCACCCAGCTGCTGCACCAGGGCAGCAGCATCCCTGAGGAAAAAGGAAACAGGCACCCCAGTAACAGTTTTCACAGCACGTCATTAGCTTCTCACTTAGAAAACCTGCAGGAGATGTGACCAGGCAGCACCCAGGTGAGGATTTCATCCGAAGAAGAGCTCATCTGCTGGCTGCTCTCAGCTCCTGGAAGAGCCCCTCCCTATTTTAAAGCAATGCCTTTCATCATTACACACATAGCAGCAATGCGAGTCCAAGGGAACAGAAGTAATGCTTGCCTCTGCTTTTTATAGCTGTCTGCTATTCATCCCCACCCTATGCATCCCCCTTCCCCTGATTCCAGCATGTACACATCTCTGCTGTGTTCAGGGAGATTAAGTTCCAACTATGAACTCCGAGCTGCCAACTGTGGCCACTTAAATTCGAGCAAACACCACAGGATTGACTTCCAAATTGTCTGTTTTCCATATACTTTCAGAACCAAACAAAAAAAGCATCAGTGAAAATTCAGCTACTCAGGACTCCCATGATAACTTGCCTTTCTTGAGATTTCTCCAGCAAGAATATCAATGTTGAATACCAATCCATGCTATAAGCTGTCAGTTTTCTTGAAACACTTCTATTTTACTGCAAATGCCTTCTGCCTATGCCATTTCTAGGCAGCTCCTCTGCGACACAAGTCTCAACAAAAGTATTGGCTTATAGAACTAATCAATACATCAAGGAGGAAAGAGATTATTTTTTTCCCAACTGAATAAGTAAGTTTAATGCTTATGAAAAAATATTTCATCTTAGATGAATGACCACTAACTTTATTCTAGTTACTAGAACAATGACATTCTAGGGGGTCTTTAAACAACTTACTCTTTTCTCTTTCCATGGCATCTTTCAGAATTCTTTGTACCAACTGTCATAATAAGGATTACAGTGTTGCACATCTGATTTTAACCTCGAACCTTGTTGAATGTAAACTAATTTTCATAGAGCACCTCATAACCCTGGGTTAATGACACCTGTGACCTTGCTCTGTGCAAATCTGTATTGATAAGCAAGGTTTCACTAACTACATCTTTTGACTTGCCAGTTCCAGAACCAGCTACTCCTTCAATCCACCTAAGCCATCTAGCTTCTCCTAGCCAAGCGAGTTCCCTTCACAGGCTCAACACAAGTTTTTTGATCACAGTAAGAGATCTGCCTCCCACTCTCATCCATGTCTTGACTACTTAATATTCAGAAGTCTGTTGAAAGGAGCACCCTGGAAAAGAAGTTAGAGAAAAACAAAAATCTTCCAGGAGGGGGGTGTAGAAATCAAAAGTCCAGAGAAATGCAAGCAGGAGGAACAAAGAATCAAGTTATTTCCGTAAGAGAAATTAAAAAGTTGGCCAAAACTCCTCAGCCTGGAAAAGACACAACAGGAGTATGTGACAGAAGCCTAAATACTTCAAAAGGCCCTGGGGATGGGTCAGGAGTAGATCATCTATTTCCATGGTCTTGGCAAGAACTAAAAGGTAAGACAATAAGCTAACAGGAGTCATGGCCAGAAGAAGTCAGAGAAGGTGGCATTTTGGGCAGAACTTGACAAAACGCTACAGAGGTGGCCCCAGGGAAAAGTGGTTTCAAGAGTTTTGTGGGTCCAAGGGCAAACTGGCACAAATACTTCAGAGAGACCAACCACAACTATTTCTGGAGGCTCCCAGGTTGAGAACAAAGCTAGGGACAATGACAAGCAGTTTTCTATATTCTCGCCCTTAACCTCCAGTGAACATTTGCTTACATTCCCTGAACTCCAATTCCAGTACAGGTGTGGTTCTGAAGCTAGTATTTCACTTTTTCTGATGGCTGACATTAAAACAAGACAGTGCTAAAATAAATAAAACAATTACACTGTGGAATATTGCACACCTACCTAAGCCATTACCATCTATCCCAGGATAATCAAAATTGTGACCAAGGAGTGTCTTGGGAAGAAAAGGAAGCCAGGAGAAACAAAGCACAGTTCTAAATCAGATTTATAATTGTATCTCAGAACTCCTCTTTGAAAACCATGACAGAAGAAGACATAATTGAAAAATCTAATCAAGATTCTCCTTTCTGCAGTACTGAAATATCACATGAAATAGGACAAATGCAGAAATCACCAACTCAGGCATTCTATTCAGTCAGGTACCTGTTGCAGTAAATGCAACAAATGCTATTCAGATAAAAAAGACAAGCTGAGCTAAAGGTACTAACTGGGAGATCTTACTATTTCAAATAAAGGTTTAGAGGACTGTAGGCTTCTGAAACTTCCCCTGAGGAAAAGTTAATCCAGACAGTCTTTTAATAGTGATTAAGTCAGGTGACACAAAGCAGAACATACTGTCATTCAAGGCAAGACAACAGAAATGCTCAAATACAGCAAGCACTTATTTCACTAGAGGAAGATTGACAAGTGTCAAGTGAAATACAAGGCTTAGTGATTTCACAGCAATTTTTCACACAAAAATTCATCAGCACATTTGTGACAAAAATCCTGGTTTAACTATAAGAAAACCAGTACTTGTTTCAGGAAAGACTGGTAAACCAAGGTTTACACAGGAAAATAACTGAAATAATTTCACAATTCACCTCCAAACTTTAGTTATTCTATTTACACTATCCAAAACCAACCCCTACGGGCTTCTATGTGGCACAGAACAAGGATGGTGCTATTCCTAACTAACCTCCCTCCACTAAGAAAGTGATTCTGCACCATCTACGTGTGTCACTGAGCCAAGTGTCACACCAGCCAGACATGTCATTCCATACCAGAAGAAGAGCAAGCAAGAAATACTTCCCCCATTAAAAGCTGGGCCTCTCAGCCACTCAGGAACCAGTCTATGGAACAAAACAGCTTTCAAAACATCATCTTAATTCTCCAGGGAGAATTAGGAGAAGAATAGAATAGGAAAGGCAAAGATTAGGTTAGCATGACTGGCACAGAAGCTGTGAAGGCAAGAGCATCTGTGACAGTCTGGAAATAACAGCTAAAAAAATGTTGGAACTTAAAAGCTGAAAGGCAATAAAAAGTAAAAAACAGTCACAGACTTGCTGCAGAACTTCCCCTAGTTGACTGAACCACCCCAAATGCAACACTACTCTCCATAAAACACATCTTGAAATAACATAAGGAATCCTTGTCATTACACAAGATCCCAGACACAAACTACTGGAAGAACCAGTCTCTTCAGAGCAAACCAGGTTAATTAGCTAGATTTCCAAAAGATGCTCCTAGGTACTCTGCACGGATCCCTAGAGTACTCCTGATAAGTGGAAACAGTAGATATATTCTTTTAGCCATTTGGGTCTGCCTCAATATCTGTGTGCCTGGCAGTTGCAACAGGCTCAGCCCAGGCCTCGGACAACACAGATGCAGAATTTGAGCAGAGATCAAAATCCTTAGTGACCTCAGGAAACACATTTTAGACCAAAACAAATAGGAGTAGGGAAGCAGGAATTAAGATATCACAGGCCTTCTGGAGCCATACCTATATAGAGGTAAACCTACTGCTGGTAATCTTTTTCATTTGAACCTTTTCACACTCTCCAGTAAGGAAAAAAATGCCTTTAAAGTTTTGGTCAGTAAGCACATCTCTAACAAGTCATGGGAAAAGACTTGCAGAAACTCAATACCATTTGACAACTCAGTGAAACTGCTTTTCTTCCAGGTAAAGGAAGCCCAGCTCACCATTCCTACTCCAATCTGCAACAAAGAACGTGGCAGAAGAATCCTGGAGCTGATCCTCAGATATGCTGGGCAGAGGCTTGACATCCCATAAAAAGCTTGAGGCATGTGGAAAACAGGCCTCAGAAAAGGACAGCTTGTCCCAGCAGCCTGAGCACAGCAATGCTCTGTTCATACATGACCACTGTGAAAGAAAAATTGACACCATAAAGAAGGATGGCATGTACACAAAGTAAAATCCACCTGAAAACAGTCTTAAATCACCCTGCTCATCACTTTGCTTTGTTTCAAGTAGCTGGTCAGAGCTAATGATGAGCACAGAATACAAAAGAGTTATAGAAGAACCATTAGTCATCCTTCTTGCAGGCACAGCTCCCCTCTGCTAATTTACCCAAGCTACCTACAGACACAAACCTTTATGCACTCTGATTAAAAGTTAACAAATATTTGGGTATCCTTTGGATACGGCTGTTACTGTGCCTGAGGTTTCTCGAAAGCATATTGGAATATAAAATTGCATCAGCAAGCTTTCCTTCTACACCTTAGAAGAAATTAGATAGTAGAGAAGCCAGCCAATTACCAACACTATCTTAAGTATAACAGCGACCAACCAAAGCAATGGGATTTGCTGTGGAACACTACAACCGTACAAAAGGAAGAGACAACATCCTAGTAGTCTACCTGATAATTGTCAAACAACTTGTCAACAGTTTGTATTCTCTCTCTCAAACAGGAGAGCCTAGTTACATTTCCCTTTTTGAGAGTTCTAGAGCAAAAGCAGCAGGAAGGAAAATGAAATTAACCCCATGTGCATCAATCCTGAAAGTGCACTTCAACCTTAAATAACAGCCTTCCATCCTATTCAGGGAGAGCACAAGGTGTTGATTTTTGAGATTAGAAATTGATATTGAATCAGAAATTATATACAAGAAAATGGAGTAGCAATTCCAGTAGGTGTTTCTTTGCTAGTACTCAGTTTTAGAGGACAAAAAAAAAAAAAAATCAGAATCCACTGGTTTAGACAGAGGATCATAGGATTAAGTGTCAACAGACATTTTGCCTGATCATTACGTTAAAGGAAATAAACCAGCTACATCTTAAGATACTTTCATGACTTCACAGTTAGTAAGATCCAGTCCTCTCCACCACAGCTGGAGCTGGCAGTAGGAGTTTCCAGAAATCCACCCAGTTAATCCAATAGCAAAGAACAGAAGAAGGTACTGATGAAATTAGAGAACAGAGAGAAAAGATGTTGAGATAAAGAGACATGTACAAGTACAGGACCAGGCAGACAGTTGGGGACTATCTGAACATCACTCGATTAGATTTAAGCAGAAGCTTTCAGCCTTGCTACCACCTTTGAACTGTTTCAGACAAACTTGATATTAACCAAGTGTCCATGTCCTACTCTTTTCCTAAAGTTTTGGAAGAAGTCCAAGATAAATTAAGCCCATTATACACACACTTTCTTGTTGCATTAATGAAAGTGTAGCTAGATTGTCTCTTTTGAAGTGTATGTAACAACCAGGAAGAGCCATTAACGGTTAGTGCAAGACTTGTTTTATGCTAATATTTAGAATTCAAAGATGAACTAGTAATTAATACTGCTCTTCCCCTCCCCTCTGCACTCCATGTGGCATGGATATTAGTGTCCTCTGGGCACTTGAAGCCATGCATCATTATAATTTCAACTTGAAGTCAAGAGGGAATTAAACTAACTATGTAATAACATATTTTAATTATTGTTCTAAACACAGAACACCTGCACACACTCTTTTGTATTGGAAATATGCATACTAAGGAGTTAAGCAAATGTATAAAAAACCAGATATGCCCCCAAGTTCTACATATGCAAAGTCCCCAGGAATAGAGAGTAGTGTTTTAATCTTAACCCTTTTAAATAATGTTAGCTGTTGATAGCACTGCAATCTTTCCCTTTGTTTTTGAAAAAGCAAATGCCCACAAAACCAATTCCAGCTAATGAGCCCTAGATGTGCTGCCTTAGGAAGAGGAGAGGCCCACACTCAACCACTGCTCCTAAGGGAGCAGAGATTGTGGCAACGTTTTTCTAAGTCTTCTTCAATTCCCTTATCAGTCCTACCCAACTGAGTCACCTGTAGAACTCCTTGGACAGCAGCAGTCACAGCTGCAAGGGGACACGAAGCAAAGACTCCACTGGCCCACAGTGATGGCAGCAGCTGACTGACTGAACCCTCATGCAGCTCCAAACAAGATCCATCACTTTCCTCCCATGGCTTTGGTTCTGAGCACAGGTATCACCATAGGCCTTTTCAACATTAAGAAACGCAAATGTCTCTGTTTTATTGCTATGAGTCACAACGGTTTCAGTCAATTTGAACTTCGCACTTCCACCAGAGACTTATCAGAATGTAGACCTATTTTCATGGCTAGTAACAGAAGCGTCATTAATCCAAAAGAGAGGGATAACACACCTAAACTGTCCTTCATCTCAGCCCCAAGCGAAACACCAGCCCAGTTTTCAAATTCTGCACATGCTAAAGAAGCTGGCAGGGAAGCAAATAGAAATAAAACCACCTTATTTCAGTTCTCTGTAAATTTACAGGAATAAGTTGAGCAGAAAAAGAGTCACCACTCTAAGAGTGGGTGCAAGTTCTTTCATGTAGATCAACACACGCAAGGAACTTGAATAAAGGATTAAACGGATTATGCACATAGTTAAATATACACAGTACAGCCAGGCTTTAGCTGTGAAAAAGCTAAGTTTATAAACATATTTCTGAAACAAATGCTTCTATCGTATTCCACCAGCAGGACTGAATCTTCTGAACAGTACTTTGTGGTTACAGTAAATCTTTATCACGTTTGCAGCACCAACCACTACATTGGACTTAATTACTATTAAAAATTAATTGATCACAGTGCAAAGAAACACAGCATAAAATAGCATACGTAGGCCACAATTCCAGGCTATCTATTTGAATATATGGCAACCAAGACATGATCAGTCCCACCATAACAAAGCAGCATCAGAACTTCAATATCCAACCATATCTTTCAGATTCATGTAAACTGGACAGGATCTAATATAGCTTTACATTATTACAGATCAGACAAAGCCCACAAATGAGCACACCTTAGCAAGGAGAGCTTTGTAACAAGGGTAGCAAAGTACATGAAGCAGTCTTTGAAAGTAAGCACATGCCCTATAAATTTACTCTAAGCATGTAAATTCAGAACACTTCTCTATTTTTTCCCCTTCTCCTCGCACCAACATGAATCTGGAAGCTATGAAAGGGAGATTATGTCAGCAAGTCTTCAAATTTATTTCACTGTTGACCCCTAGCTACTCCTCTGGTGGGTAACAATGTTACAGCTTTCCTCATAAGGATGAGAATCAATGGAGAACACAACAAAGCCATGGAAAGTAGGCCAACATTAAAAAAAGCCAGAGAGTAATTTTGTTAGCCCTAAGCTGGAGTCGTAACTGAAGAGCATGTCCTAGTGACCACTTTACAGTTTCAGCACTTCATTTGCCACCAACTCCCTGCTGTTCCGAATTCTCCAGATTCCTTGGCAAGCTGAAGATTCACAGAGTACCAAATCTTGAAAATCCATCCTAATGGCTTAGGGACAAACAAATTATCACTGATAGCAAGCTGCCACAAGCCAAGACCATCTTTCCTGTCAGCCAAAGCTTATTTTGTTTACCTTAGGTTTGCAGTGATCTGGGAGTAGATACGAGCAGCTTGAGAAGCTCTGGTGATACGCAGCAGTTTGCACTTCTACCTAAGCCCTGTGACAATTAACATTCTGCCAGTCCTCAGCCCAAGTCCAGGACATGCAGTGTCAGAAAAAGGGAATCTGAATTGTGGAAATTAATTCTGAAGAATTGCCACCACTTGAGTTTGAGCAACCACTTTCACCTCTTCCAGAACAAGAGATGTGTGGCTTATAGGCTGGTAGTCACTCCACAACCCTGGAGTTATCACAGCTGAACAGCAAACAGCAGAAGGCCCTGCAGGAGCACTGAATATTTGACAACCAACACCTTACATGTTTGTGCAAGTCTAAACACTTCATTTTCCCTACTTCCTTCCCTTCCTCAGTTTCTGATAGGAGAAAGCACCAATATGTGTAGATGAATCATGGAAAAATACTCTGTTCTACAAAGGCATCCAACAGCCAAACACAACACTAGAATTTTCTGGGCCTATATATAAACATATGATTTAAACAACAGTTTATAACCAACACGGCTGCTATCAGGTCACTGTGGTGTGCAAAACCCAGTCATTACTGAGGGGCAGCACATGGATATACCTGCCCTTCACACTCCAAGTAAGCATGGTCTGACTTCTAGACTTTGTTGATTACACGTAGCCAGTTACAGTAAAAATTCCATGTTGTGATACAAGGAAAATAATATCACTGTACCATAAGAGAGTCAGAACCATCAAAATCACCTCTATTTTATTTTTTTAACATGGTGTAAGACGAAGGAACAGTAACTAAAACTATTAAGCAGTAGCACAGGTTACCAGACCAGAGCTGTTAAAATTGTTCTCAGTCAATGGGAAGAACACTAAATAGTACCAAAAATTGCACATCCTAAAAAAACTTCTACTTCAGTAGATTAACTTAAGATCAATAATTAAGCTATTTAAATATTTCTCAACTTACTGCTTAAAGCACATGTCAATCAAGTCTTCCAAGTATGAACAAGTTCCCTAATTAGATCTTAAGTTCTCCAGCTGGAATCCAGGACCTATTACACTAAAAGTGTAGATTCTGTCTTAAAGTAGACTGTTGAACTTTACAATGCTATAAACAGAATCATACATATTCAGAAAAAAAAGAAGGAAAAAGGAAATAACGCTATTTGATGTTTTAGTTAACTGTTAGTTCATACAATAATTCTCTCCAATTTGCATGAAGGGGGAAGGAAAGCTAGCTCTACCCAAAAGCAAGCATTTTTCTACCTACCATAGGATATTACATCAGTATTAGTATTTCCTACTCAGTAAGAGCCTGAAAATGTAAAATTTATCCAGTTTGAATGTTATATGCTTGAAGTTACTCAAACTGGTATGTTCATAGTGCTAGAAAGCACTGGAGAGACTAGAGACACCATGAACTACGTGGAACTAGAAGAGGCACTGCAAGAATAATTTAAAGGTTATAATAATCAAATAGTAACATACTAAACAAAGCCCACCAGAACACATCCTGCTGGGAGCAAGATATATATAATCAGGACTTTCAAGACCAAAGCAGGATGTAAACAGATTGCAGTTTGTGTACTAATACTCCAGCCTTATCTCAGATTTAAAAAAATAAACCCAACAAAAAAAACCCAAACAAGTTCAGAGAATGAGCACCAGTGCATCTGTCCAAGGGGCATATAATTGGTTACTCAAGGACTATTAGGCTGTTTCTTAGCAACCTCTGCAAGCTCTAATCAAGTAAGACTAAGATTCTCATTTAGCCTTGAAATGCCTTGTCCCTTCCATCTAATGTAGCTTTCTATTGAGGAGCAAACAGTCACTGCAACCACAGATAAAATCCAGGCTTACTACATGTTTCAGCTCAGACTTCTGGTTATCAGAAGATTCTCATGTTAAATATATTTTTTACACTTTATTTAGCATCTGAAACAGTAATAATAAAATAAATATTTGATTTTTCTCCCTTATATACAAATTAAAGGCTGCGTACAACTATGAAGGAAACCCTTGGGAATGGTTTAAAAAATGAGCATAAGGTATAGTTCAACTCTTAAACAACATTTTCTAACTGTAAATCATTCTCCAAATATAATTACATGAATATTTCAGGTAAATAGCAAGCATTTCTCTTAGAGCTGGAATGGTATTTAAATCTTTGGTGATGCTCAAATGTGTCTACTATGTTGCACACATTGGATTTCTAAAATTAACTATCTTCAAGCAAAATCTGGCCATCAAACCAGAAAAAAACAAGAAGCCAAAAGCGCTGGAGTAATCAAAAAATAAACTCATCTGTTCAGTCCTGGTCTAGCATCATTCCTTGTCTGTAGTATCAATGGGCACATGACAGACTCTGCTGAATTTATGTAGAGTGTTTTTTCCTGTGCAGCAAGCAAAGGCACTAAAGACTGTGGTTAAATCAGGGATGGCCACCCCTCCCCGACTCGAGGTGATCCACCCCAGAGCCATCACAGAGTTCTCCTCAGCTCTCTCCCTCCCAGCAGCTCGCCCTGGATGCACAGAGGGGAAGGAGCAGCTCTAAGGGAGCCCCACCACCCCACGGGAAGCAGACGGTCAGTGCTGCCCAACATGAACAGGCAGAGATGCTCTCAGATACCCACACTGGTTCATTCCCCAGCCCTGGGAGCAGGGGCAGGGTGGGGGTGGTCAGGCTACACCTCCACCTCCTGCTCCTGTGAGAGCTGAGCAGCTCAAAAGCACTGAATGGACAACGCACGACTGCCAGCAGTCACCTCTGACCGGAGATTGACCCGTTTTAGACACCCACTAGCCAAAGCCAGAGCAGATTTCTAGCAAAAAGCCCATCAAAGGTTTATCACAGCACAGAAGAGGGAGGGAATGGTGGGAGTCACTGCCAAGGGACAGTAGCAACTATCCTTCAGGTAATAAACATCAAGGAGCCAGAAGCCCCACCAGGTTCCCCTTATTCCTCACTCCCTGAAGCAGCCTCTCTGCTTCCAAACTGATGCTCTCAAGCTCCTTCCAGATCAGAGGATTACTGCAGCTAGAACTGGAGAGGAACAAGGGAAAGCAAATGGATGTGCTGGCAGAAAAGGCAGGGTCACTTTCTAGTCTCTTCAGCAGGTTGAGCAGCTCTGAAACAGAGCAGGCAACGCAAGCAGGACCTACACGGAGTTGACAAAACACTGGGCTTGCTTTCGGAAGAGCGGGAAGGGAAGCTTTCTGGCACAGAACAACCTAAAGGTCCTGCAGATGACTAAGTATACAATGTGATCATAGCTGCTTTATGAACTTAGGGTAGTTTTTAAAATATGTTCATGGCATGTATTTCAGAGCCAACACAAAGCAACACCTAGAGGAAAAACAAGCCAAGTAGTCAGACTATACAAAAAAAGATGAATTCCTCTCATCTCACCTACACGCAGTGACTCGAAGGCATTGCTCAACAGAGAGGCCAGACAGCCACTGGCCCACAGGGGACAAGACTAAAGTAATTTTCAAAGCTAAAAAACAAAATCATGATTTACCTTGCACATCTATCTCAAACCTCCTTCTCATACAAGAAAAACTTTGTGGCAAAAATACATATTAACCCCAAATATACTACAAAATTACTACATAAGTTTGAGCATTTTTTACATCCAGAAAATGTAGTTGTTTCACATAATTTACTGTTTGACAAAAGCTTAATATTTTTGCAGCTTTTGTGATGAAAACCACTGAACCCAAATAGCTCTCAAAGCAAGCTGCATTTGGACAAGAAATACAAGCAGTAGCCTCAAACACAGAAGGCAGCTTCTGCCACTCAAAGCTCCTCAACATCTACAGTAACACTTGAACCTCACAGGATCACTCAAGCCACCTGAAATAGTGGGAACACAGCCCAATTAGGCCAAATATCACAAGTCTGATATAACACAACCAATTATAGTTTTACCCCAGCTACACCCAAAATAAACCTGATTGTTTAAGATTAAAGCTACAAGTGGTCATGCCTCCAGCAAACCTTTCCTATGCAGACTTCTTAAATTGAGAAAACAGCACCTGGAACATCTTTAAACAGCCCAGAGACAGCGCTACAAAGCCTCCACTGCACTGCAGTGAATCAAACATGCCCTGCTTCTCCAGCTCACATCCTCTCGTGTAAGAGTAATCCTGACTGCTTTAATACCTATTCCATTTTCAGTCAAAGATTTAATGCCCACACCAGCTGTGTGGCTAGGAGTGTAGCATTTCACAGATAGGCTGGCCGGAGCACCTTCTGGAATAAAGATTAGAAAGCTGACAAGAGATGTACAAGCACACTCTCAGTGGCTGGGAGGTGAGGGACTTCGTCTACGAGTTTTGACTTCAGCCTCAGTGTTTCCAGTAAATAAGCACATGTTTATTTAAGGAAGCTTTCAAGGAGTATAAATAGAAGTGTTCTTTACTATCTGACCATCTCTGTGACATTCAAAAAAACCCCAGAACTTTAAGGTATAAAGTTTAAATAGTTAGCAGAATACTGTCCTTTGAGGCATATTTATTTCAAAGACATAAGAAATTCTAGATTTAGTGACATGAATGCATGAAAGATTAAGAGTGCAAAGAGCACTTCTGCTTAAAATTAGAAGACAGATTTCCTATAGTTACATGAAACTTAAGTCTTTAGACTTTCTATTCTGGGCAAGCTGCAAATAGTTGCTGGCACACACAGCATGCCAATAATAAATCCCTTTTTCAAAGAGTGGTTCTGAAGTGGTCACCATTAAGGCCTTGGTTCTTTTTTAGAGGTGACACCTGCAGCTGCTATTGAAATCAACTGGAGTTGTCACTATCCAGCATTGCTGAAGTCACTCTCTAAAACATCACCCCATTACCTTCTTTTAAGAAAGAGCAAAACAAAACCTGAAAACTACCCTTTGCATTTGTGTCACTTGAGACCAAAGTGATGCAATTTTTATAATAAACTATTTCCTCAACCTTTTGTTTCTGATCAAAAAGGCTTCAAGGCAAATACAGTACTGAGCAGGTGAAAGCATATAAATTCCACCATCTACCTCCCCAAAACTGAGGAAACATGAATCCATGTTTCCTGAATCACAGTGTATTTGTCCATGAATTGCAACAAGTGGAGGAAGGCTTTATGAGCACAAAGACTGCAGGTGTTTTGGCAAAATAAGAAATATTTTGGCATGGCAGGTCCAAAGGAGTCCTAGAGTCTGCTGACAAGCCCATCAGGCAGTGGTAGAAAGCATGCACCAAGTTCAGGCAGGGGATAAACCAGAAAAAAATAGTCAAGTATAGTCAGCCAAGCCTTCCACCTGGGAAAAAAGGCTACTGGTAAATAAGACATTAAACATTTATGTAGATTATCAATATGCAGCTATCCACTCCATTATTTTTTCCATGCTGATTTCCTGTGCTAGGAATGAGGCGTGATGCATGTGCATTATGGCCCATTGCTACCAGGTGAATTTTACGTTTTGGCATAAGGTCTTGCTCTCACTTCTCATTCCCTGCCCTCAGGTCTTGCTTGGAACTGTGTTTTTGCAAGCACTTTCCTTAAAGAAGGAATTTCAGTGGAGCAAAGAACAACTAATTACAGGTAAAGCTTGCTGTGTCTCCCTTGATGTTTCATTTGTCAAACTGTAATCTTTTTCACGAGAAAAACCATAGCTACTGTTCCTCTGGCACAGCCACGCACAAGTACCTTTTCCAGTGCTAAATGGCCTAACTTTAACCCACCTAATTTAAGCATATCTGTCCCGATGGGGTGTCATCCAAGATGACAGGATGCATGTTTACTCTATCAGGGAGCAGAGAGTAATCTAATCCAGGATATTTTCATTACAAAGCCTCGAGATCCTGATCAGAGAGCAGTGATGGCTGTGTTGAGACAGGAGGTAGACCAACTGTGGATCTACCAGCCAAACAAAAATAGACAAGAGCATTTCCTACAGCCAGGCTATCTAGTTCCCTAGAGGCACCAAGGATCCCAGATAACGAGCTTGAACAGTAGATGTCTTCCAGGGCCCAACCATCTCCATTTCTCATATTAAAAAGACTGGGAGAGCTTGATACAGAATTCCAAAGTTAAGCAGACAACCTGTGAAAGTGCCAAGCAGAATGCTGTACCCATTCAGCAATAAAAGCTGTAAGGTCAAGTACTCCTGCTCAAGTTTTGGCACGGGAGGGGACAGGCTGCTTTCTAAGAAATTTAACATTTACTGCTGCAGCCAAGCTATCCTCTCAACAGCTTTAAATATTTGATGGTTCACACTCCTGTGTGCGTTTTAAATCAAAACTGAACCCCTTCCAGGCATCTGGATAAGACTCATACATGAACTGCATATGGATGAAACTCACACAGAGCCTGGACATTAAAATTACATACATTTTTTATCTACCTGAACATTAGCATTACTTCAGAAGTTTAGCGAGAGGTGCTACAATCACATAAGATTTCTAAATAAGAAAAAACCTTAAGATAGTGCCTAAAAAAAAAAAAAAAAAAAGAAAAACAATTGTTTGCCTATTCCTAGTGGGGAAGGCACCCTTTACTCAAGCAATTTACAAGGGCTGCCTGAAGCTCTACCACCTCTCCTTCAGACTGGTTACACCGAGTCCTAGCTAAGCACCAAGGAAAGGAGAGGTGACAATGCTTGTTTCTGCTACTTAATGCCAAGGCCCTGAACTCTGAAGTGCACCTGGGGAGTTCAGAGCATACAGCACCCATGGGTGCACTGCACCTCCTGCCAGTCACACCAGGATCTCAAAAACAGAGGGGCTGAGAGCAGCTAATGATGCATACTATAACACATGATTTCAACATCCACAACTAGTCAGAACAATTCCTCTATATGACTAATTAACTGAAGTAATGGATGCCATACCAATATTTACGGTACAGGAAAAACTCTGAATTCCCTGAGGGAAAGAACAGGGTGGAGGGAAAAACCACACACAACTCCATTTCGTGCCATCTTGCAAAGGAGTACAAGAAATGGTTCCACATAACCCATCCTGCAGAAGGACTAACTTTAAAACACTCTCTTCAGAAGCAACCTTCAAATAACCCCAAATCTAAAATTCTGCCAATGGCTATTGATAAATATTAATGTGCCAGGTATTTCTGAAGCTTCAGTGTCTCAACAAAGAGCTTTGTGCTAGGAAAAAAAAATGCTCAAGACTAACAAGCCAAAACTGTAACTGATCAGAATCAATTCTTCAAAGCTACTTGAATTCTTCTATCTTCTTTGTTTTAAAGTTGCACATAAATTTTAATTGCATCATTTGTTTGTTAACAATCTCAAACAAGCATTAAGCTTCAAGTTTTACAGCAGGAGGCAAAGAAAAAAATGTGAGGTAGGTGGGTGAAGAAGACAGCTGTATTGTTCTAGCTGTTCCTCAGCCTCTCCCACTGCCAGATTTCTGTGGATGATGTATCCCAAGGTAGCAATTTTAAGAACTTCCTGGCACTACCCCAAGCTCCCTCTTGCAAATCAGAGATCAGACTAATGATATAAAAAAAAAAAAGACAGGAAATATGAATAAACTGGATAACTGACACTGTTTCAAATGCTGGAAGTCGCTGAACTCTCGTACTGCAGCTTTACTGCAGAGACACTTGTCCAAACTCAAAAAAAATTTACCTCATAAAATGAAAAAGGACAACCAGTAAAACAAATCATCTTTCAAGAAATTACTTGCTTTACAGCTACTGCTAGCTTGGGACACTGTAGTATCACACAGACTTCAAGAAACTCCCCCCTCGAGCAATTTATATATTACTACATTAGCCTCTAAGTGAGGAAGTTACCATTCAGATGAGATTCACCAAGAAGTCTGCATATACTCATGCTTTTTCATTAGTTCTCATTAGTGTGGGGCTTAAAAATTCAAGCTAGAACTACTGAAATAAATCCTCTGCTCACTGCCAACACCAAAGCAAATTTGTTTCATAAGCGAAGGATACAATTTCCAATTCTCTTTACTCTTGCTCCTTCCCATATTAAAGAAACAGTAACTTCATTACTGTTGTACAGCAAAAATAAAAGTCATATGAAAAGACTATGTCCATACTGTTGTTTCTGATTTGCAAACTTGAATAGAGAAAGAAAACTATTTGAGAATAATTTTGAAGTTACCCCAGGGAGTTGAAACATAACCCAGGAACTCAATGTCCTTCAAAAACTCCTTGTGATAAGCTAGCACTACAATTAAGCCTCTCCTTGCAAAGTCTACACAGCTTTTGCACAGCTCCGACAAAGATGCCGTGTTCCCCATCAACAGACTGAACACACAGAGTTCAAGACCTAACTACAACACACAGGAGGGACTTCTTTCCAAAGGTGCATCCACAGACTGTTTTAAGCAGAGCTACTCCACAGCTTATTTCTGGAAACCAGGGTGGTCTGGGAGAGTATTCAGTAAACCGGCCAAAAATCAGCTAACCACCCACTAGACTGCAGTGGCACTGTTCAAATAAATTACAGCCCACTTTGTAACAGCTGCAGGAAAAATATGGTGTAAAAAAAATACCCCGAGTACTTCAATTCCCTTAAAATGCTGGAGGCAATGGTACAAGAAGCAGCAGCAGACAGGGCAGCGTGGGCTGGAGACACTGCGTTAATTCACCTGCAAGAGGCAGGTCAAACAGGCCTTACTTAGGACTGGGTGAGCACAGAACAACAATATCCGGCAGCTGCAAGGTAAGAATGTGCTTATTCCAACAGAGAAAAATTCAAAGAAGGCTGGGCTTAGGGACCTGTAGCGCAAGGATTATCAAACTCTCCTCGTGTTTCAAGTAGCAATACTAGAAACTGGCAAAATAAAAGCATGAGTTAAGTTACCTTTACTTCCTCATGCAGATAACACATAAAGTTTGAGGTGCTAATGTTACTGAAATCTCCTACTGAAGAGTTTACGATTTCATCAAATCTGTATTAAATGGCCAATAAAGAGGAGAAAGAATCCTAATTTTCTCTTTGATCTTATAACTTAAGAACACAGTTCTAAATACTCTGGGTTTATGGTATCAACTATACCTGTTAACAGGAACGTTTCCAAGTTCAAGAGGGCACAAGACCAAGAAAGGCCATCAAAACACCCCAACCTGGCAACCAGAAGTTAAGTGCCTTTGCATGGAAAAATTTATCCATTGTACCTTTTTTATTTTTAAACATTTAACTGCATCAAATTCAGCCAGTCCTTCATTTGAGGGGCATGAGCATCAGGTTGGAGGGTCCCTGGTAGCACATAAAGTTAAATGATTCATGTAGACTGGCTTCCTTTAGCTTGAAATGCAAATAAAGCAATTTTGTCCCTGCCCATTTTTAACAGGCATTCTCCAAGTAACCAAGATCCTGCAAGCTACGGTCTGAGAGGTCAGCAAGGGCCATTTCATCTGTTAGTCACCAGGTGCCAAATGCAATCGGCAGGTACCCATACTTCCGATACGCATCTCCCCACCGAGCTGGGGCACTGCACCATCCCCATTCCTCAGCACCTCGCAACTTGCCAGCTTCCACCCCATGGCCCACTTGGAAAGGCTGAGGGCAACAGCTGTGAAACTCCCTGCAGGATCCTACCTGTCTGCAGCCGGGCAGGGAGCCCAGCCTTGCCTCCCTCCCTCCCGCCGCTCCCCAGCGCCGGGCACTCTCCACACCCATCACTCGCAAAAGCAGGAGGAAGCATCCAGTCTCCAAGGACAAGCACTAGCACTCGCCTGCAGCCCCCGCTGATGCCCCATCCCTGGAAGTGTTCCAGGCCAGGCTGGATGGGGCTCTGAGCAACGCGGGCTAGCGGAAGGTGTCCCTGCGCACAGCAGCGGGGTTGGAACGAGATGGTCTTTAAGGTCCCTCCCAACCCAAACCATTCTGCGTGCGGCGCACAAGGCGGCGGGCACTGAGGTAACAACGCACTGCG